>CM046069.1:68356586-68601586 GCA_025215515.1 Schistosoma japonicum | reverse complement strand
TTGTAAAGTTTCTATTCAAACAGTTATTGTTGATCAACCTCTTTGAAAACACTTTTAAAGATCACAATTGTAGGCTATAGTAAATTGAATTAAGGGCGCTATAGATGTAATTGAATCGTCTTGCACTGTTTGCGATCTAGTGGCGTGGAATAGTCGGATTAGTGGATGACAGTGGAGAGACCACGGACCAATCAGATGGCCTGTCATGGGGAACTTTCAGTAATATGATCGGATGAAAATATAGATTTTGTTCAAAAGTCACGCTTCTTACTAGTAAGACTCATATTGTGTGTTGCTTCACCAACCTGCGCTTGGGTCTTTCATTCCAACTTCAGTGACTCCTAAACACAGCCTACAAAATATCATTTAACTCAACGGAAAGTTAGTGCTACGTGTACGGTTATGATCGACTTATAGGTTAATATTTGGTTTAGCGTTGTGGCTTAATATAGTAATTCGTATTAGAGTTAAGATAAGATATAAGGTTACGTACTGAGGTTAGTTTATCTATCCCAACTTTACGTTCTATTTTTTATTCAGTACATTTACATAACTATGGTAAATCATTATTTTTGGATACACACATCTATAACCTTCTCTTGAAGTCTACGTTATCCTCGTATACTTATATTAGCTTTAGTAATATAGCATGTTGCTAAGCTAATTGAATTAATGCTGATATCACGAATTGATCTGAACTAGACAACCATTGATCACCTGGAAGCACTGGACAGCTGTTTCGTCCTAGTATGGGACTCCTCAGCAGTGCGCATCCACGACCCTGGTGGGGATCGAACCCAGGACCCTCTGGCTCCGCGACGAGCGCTTAACCATTGGACCACTGAGCCGGCTTCTAATGGTTGATATTTCTAATTCAGTCAATTCGTGTTACGTTTGCGCGACCTCATCCATTGTCATCGGTGAGTTACTGTCTCACACCCGACACGATTGAACTCCACCGGTCACGTCTTCACACTAGAACTCCAGGAATTACCTCAAGGAGCTAGTCACTAGTGAGCTGACAATTAGTTACATTTAAGGGGTTGTTGTGGAGATAGTTAATTTATTAATGCTGATATCACGAATTGATCTGAACTAGACAACCATTGAATTAGTTGAATTATGATTGTGTTCATGATAGTTTAAGTGGATTCACATTATATTTAAATTACTTGACAACTAAAACCTTTGTATCTATAATTTGTTAAGCAAATCAATTACATTTAGAATAGGCTTGCATCATTCCGTTGATTTGTAATGGACTGAAACTGGTCAGCCTCTGTTGCCATATGTGCATCCTGAGCGGATTGCCTCTATATAGCGGTAGTACACAAATTATACAAGCCTATTCTAAATCGCATATGTACCCATTACACACAGTAGCCTAGTGGTGAACGCGGTGGCGTTTGACACGAAGCGGACTGAGTTCGAATCCCAGTGTGAACATCAACATTGAGATGCAGGTACATCCAGCCGATGAGTCCCAGACAGGACAAAACGCGAGTCCTGGATTCCACTTACCAGTCACAATCCAACTTAAATCAATTACATCTTTACCTGATATCAGGATAATTTATACTATTCTTGAGATTGGAAATGCTTAGTCTCTAGTTTATTCTATGTTTATTGTTAAAAGTTTTTACTTAGTAGCAATAATGAATGATCTCTATTGAAGTGATCATATCTTGTTTTAGATATTTTGTAGTTTCTACAGAAGTAAATAAAAATACTGAAATTAGAATTATGTCATACAAATCTATAATAACAAGTAGACATTGACAAATAAACTACTTGCTGTTAGTTGTGCTAATCTATTTTGAGTTAACTTGAAACAATTAAAATAAAGTCTAGTTTTAAATGAATCAGAAACAAGAAAATAATTTTTGGTATTTTCCGCAAAATTCAAAACTAAGTGACATTAACTATGTATGACAGAAAACTCATAGTATAGACTTCACAACACTTCAAATTATTCATAAAAATCTACATTTTATTATTTTAGAGTAAAAATGATGGCGTCGAACATATCAAGAATGTGATATTCCGTACATCGTGTAAATAAATCAGCTTTATAGTCAAGTAACAGTTGTAAGCTCAATCAGAAGTCCTTACACTAACTTTCTATCTATACTGGCATTAAACTTGGCATTTATCTTAATCAGAAACAATAGTACATATAGATAACTAGGGCAGTGAATGTTATGTAACGACGTAAATAAGTATCTCGTACATTTAGCTTTACAGAAGAAAAAGTCTACTGAAGACTGTTATGTCGTAAGAAATTGGGGGTTGGTTGGCCGAGTGCCAATCGCTAGTGCCTAGTTGGTTATTGCGCGTCTGCCCTGTGCCCACTTAGTCCCAAGCCGAAATAAGGAGAATGCGAGCCAATAGGTCAGCCAGACAGAATCATATTATATTTCAAGCATTCTTTTATATATACACAAACTCAGACCACACAGCAAAACAAATAGAAAATTAACATGAATACAAAACGAGGGGAATAGTGGTAGTGAATAGGAACAACTTGTACACAACTAATTGACTGTAGTCCATAACAAGAGACAATATAATAACAGTAATTATGCTAAACGGGAGGATAAGGCAAGCGGAGCGTAACAATAATAGAAACAAAATGTTTACATTACAGATAGTTCGAATAAATGAAATAGTGTTCTCAAACACAGTTCTGAAAGTTTGTTACGCATTCTTTGTGGTCCGACCTAACAAAGACTTCTATAAAACCAATGATCATGTAAATCTTTATATCTTCAGTAATATTACTATTTATTTGCAGTAACTGCTTTCTTATTGGCATAAAGTGGGATAAAAATATTTAAAGGCCGTTTTACAGAATAATTAAATTCATGAAAGAAAATACCCATTTATATCAGATCCTATGTTGTCTATGTTTGAATGAGACTGTGTACCTGATAGATTAATTTCAAGAAGTAGAAGAAAATAAGTTATTATAAATGATCTTTAATAAAATTACGTAATACATATGTAATATTCTAATAAGTAGAAATTAAAATTTCTAATGTTTCACGACTTAATGTAAACCTACTTCTTCAGAGAATAAATAAGCAATCGAATTACATTAACAAAAGTTTAAATAATACACTGGAACAAATCAAAATTATCATTCTGAATTTGTTGAAATCATGTTAATCTAAGTTTTGTTTTCACAGTGAACTATGTTTGCATGTGTTTTGAATGTGTGCTCGTTGTCTATGTGTAAGGTGGAGACAATACTGACGATACTCTGTATTTGTAACCTATAAAAAAGCTGACTTATTTAGTTGTTGTTATTTGCGTAGATACACCATGTCGGATGAATGAAAGACCTTTCATTTGTATTAAGTACAGTAGGGGTTATCATAATACTGAATGCTTCAACCACACGCCTTTCTTTGTAATTAGAAAAACCTTTCTAAATGATTCTGATACTAGTTATGTCCATTTTGTGGTTGTGATAAATAGCATACACTGCTATTGTTGATTTGATCATATGGAGGTGAAAGGAATCTTCCCCATTTGCTTTCACTAAAACACCTCGAAATGTTTTAGTTATTTTGTAGAACACTTGACATAAGTGTTGCTTTAGAATTCTTTACAATAGTTCTGTTGTATCTTATCGATAAGTTAGAACGACAGTTTCAATCCATGACATTCTCTTTGATCTATTATTATTAGTTAATAATAAGTCATTTCGTTTATGTATATTTATAATAATATTCATAGGAAAATTATTTAATTGTAAAATGTTAATAATATTCTTAAATCCCTGTTGTCTATCTCCTTCTGATGTAGTAATTTTAGCTGATCTTCCGAAATGATTTAAAGCTAATGAAATCTTCACATTGAATTAGTATTCTCAATTGAAGTCAATATAACGATTAGAATACGTCAGCTTTAGATAGATGGTTAGACAGTCTAAAAATAGTAACTCATTGTATTTGTTTTAAGTTTTGGACAATGAAATTAATTGAAGGTGAAAAATGTGTTAATCAAAATGAAAAATAAATGATACTTTACTGATATTTATAGATTAAGGCATACAATATAACCTACTGAATAATTTTTGCTTTAGTAAGCAATTTGATTAAGATGATTCTGTTAATTAATACATTGAAAAGTTGTTATATCGGACCACTAAAGAAGAGTGAAAAACTTCCAGAATTATGTTTTAGAGATGTAATTCATTTATTCTGGTCGTGAGTAGTGTAAACATTTTGTTTCTATTATTGTTACGTTCCTCTTACCCATTCCTCCCGTTTAGCATATTTACTGTTATTATATTGTCTCTTATTATGGACTGCAGTTAATTATTTGTGTACAAGTTGTCCCTATTCACTGCCCCTATTTCCTTAGTCCTGTATTAATGTTAGTTTCCTAATTGGTTGACTGTGTGGTCTGATTTTGTGTATATATAAAGGAATGATTGAAATACAATTCAATCCGATTAGATTCTGTCTATTTAGCTCATCAATCGTTGTTTTTTTCCCTCTATTGCGGCTTCGGGACTGGTAGTCACGGGACAGACGTGTCCCTACATCGATTGGCAATTATCAAAGGTACTGTGTATTTTCATAATACATAACAAAAGTGTATTCTCCTAAATTATATTTTTTATAGTTGAAATATTGAAAGATGTATGAAGTTATTTTAGATCATCCTACGATTAACTAATCGTGTAAGTGTTACAACAACTAATAGAAAATCCCCTATAAATAATAGGACTTCTTTTAATATTTAAAGCAATTGTAAACATAAACGTCACTATTTAAGCACTCTTTCAAGTCATTAAATATACTACAGAAAGCATTTATGAATTGCTGTGGTTTTATGGAGGTAGTTATTAAGTTAAATCGCTAGTATTCGTCGATTCACTCTGAAAATCCTTCTCCCCCACCATCGCCCAAATTTAATTACAATAATTATCTCATTATCGACTAATTTTTTAATATCCCTGAAGTTACAGTGAAAAGTTGTTACTGGTTGAGTTTAGAACTATGGGCGCGTTGGACAGCTGTCACCAATAGTATTGACTGATTGTCATACTATATCACATATCGATGGAAGCCGAAATTCAACTAACGGAGGACTGTTAGCCTAATAGTATGGATGGTCGGGTGTTCGCCACTGAAATTAAGGGTCCTAGGTTTATTTCCCTGACAGAATCGGGTGAGAGGCACTTACTTCAATGAAGCCCCATACAAGAATTAGGTAGAATTCCATTAATCCGTGAATTTTAGTTGTACCCAACTGATGAATACAAACATCTAAACAGTTCTGTTTTTGATTAATGAGCAATGGACACGATACTCATTCATATGATACATCAAATAGCTACAGTTTCTATATTTATAAAAGTCAACAATACACAGTTCTATATAAAATATATATATATATATACTGCATTTCTACTTTATTACACACATACATAACGAAACCAATAATCATCACACATTGAATAACTTCATCATACATAAAGGATACTTAACGAAATAAACAGTAAATAATGAATAAGATATGAATGAATAAAGTATTTTATGATGATTCAATTGAATTCTGTATACATACACTATCAAGTAATTGTAACAATAAAATACATAAATATTGAAACAAAAATAAAGTACTTAATTTAAATAGTTCAATAACAACTGCTAAAACAAGCACAATATTTTCTTTAATGCTTAAAATTGTAATGTGTAAATTACAAAATAAACATTCAATTGTACATACATACATACATACCTGTTGTATTCATAAATAATACTTAGATATTATACTATTTATCCATTTTAATGTTAATCATTGTTATAATTAAGTAATCATATGATAATTTTATGCAATGAATTCTTTTGATTCATTCAATAATGATACATTTAAGTTTTCTATTCTCCCTTTTCCTCTTTTTGTTGTTACTGTCACTGTTGTTGTTATTATCATTTATCAATTATTGTATTGTTTATCTTTTTTTCTCTATTATTTTTGTTTTACATTTTATGATCAATATTCAATTCAGTTCTATGCTTATTAATTGGTGTTAATTCACCACCCATAGCAGAATGTTGATCATTTAATTGATTTATTGATTGATTATTTTTATTTTTTATTTGTGTTATTGAATTAGTTTGTTTTAATAATTGATTAAAATATTCATAAAATTCATTATCTACAATAGTTTGTTTTAATTCATTATTAACATTTAAATTTGAATGTGAATTTTTTGATGATTTTGAACGTATTTGTGATTGTTTTATATTTTTAATTGATTTTCTACTATCAGTTGTAGAATAATGACTTTTAGGCATAGTAACATCTAAATGAGAACAATTCAATTGTTGTGCATTGTTTAATTTAGAATTAGTTACATGAGTTGAATTACTCTGTGGATTACTTAAATTAGAATAATTAGTATAATGACTATTAGCTGAATGAGATTTTTTTCTAGTAAATTGATTAACTTGATTACATAATAAAGATTTTTGTTTAATTAATGATAGACCTGGTACAACAGGTTGTAAATATGGTGATATAGTTGGTTTAGGCATACGTGAACGTCTAATTAAAGGTGAATACTGATTATTCTCTTTATCTAAATAACGTTTTAATACTAATGGTAATTCTCTTTCTAAATAAATTGGTGAATATGATGGATATTTTAAATTTGGTAATAATTTATTATTCAATGTTGAAGATGATGAATTATAATGATGATGTAATTGTTGTTTTTGTGAAATATTTGTAATATTCCTATTTTCAACGTTGATTTCATTTAATTGATTATTGTTATTATTATTATTACGTAACTTTATATTAGATGATGTTGGAACATGAATAATAAATTGTTTAGTATTAGTTTCATTATGATTATTATTGAAATTATTCAATTTAATTTGATCGTTTATAGTAAGTGATGAAAATTTCTCATTAGTAGTATTTTCATGTGATTTATGCATAGATTTATTAGTTAAATCATATTTATTAGGTAATATGTTAGTATTTTCATGTAATAATTGTTCAGACGATAATGATGTTAATGAATGTTTTGATACTTTGTTACGTCGTCTTCTTCTATCTAAACATGTTTGTACACTTGAATCTTTTAATGTTAAAGATGAATTTAAATTTTCCATAGGTTCAGTGGCTGTATCAATCATATGTGGTCGTTCTTTTGATGATGTTTGTACACATTCATTTGAAGTTTTTATCTTATTGACTTGGTTTAATTCATTTTCAGTTATTGACAATGTATTGGGATTTTTATCTTCATTCTTACTGTCAATGTGAACGTTATCATGATCATAGTTACTTGTAATTAAATCAGTATGAACTTTACCTTCATTTATTAATTCTTGATATGTTCGACCACCATATTGTTTTAACAAATTAATTAATGATTCTTTGGATTTTTCATCATTAGTCTCATTTAAATAAGCAAGATTTAACGGTGTAACATTTTCATTATTTGGTAGATGAGTGATAGCATTGATATCAGCTTCATGTTCTAAAAGAAATTGACACAGTCTTAAACCTGATGGTTCAGTACTCCATGAAGCGGCTACAACTAAGTGTAGTGATGTATGACCTTGTGACTCAGTTGCATTTATAATTTTACTAAAACCTGGTAAAGTAGCTAACTGTTTGACAAAACACACATTTCGTAATAAACATGCTTCATGTAATGCTGTTAATCCAGTATTATTTGCTTTCCATGGATCTAACCCAGCTTTCATCAAACAATTTAATTGTGCTTTGATGAGATTTTCAAATTTTATTCCATTTGATAATGAATTAAATCTAGCTAAACAATGGCATACAGCACGACCTTTATAGTCAGTATGATTAACATTTGTTCCAGCTTGAATTAAACACTCCGTTACATGAATATGACCTGTTGTAACCGAATAAAATAATGGACTACATCCATCATTATCATTCACATCACGAAATAATGCAATCTTACTTTCATCATCTTTATTTGCAATAGATATCCAATTTAAAATGATTTGAATTGTTTGCACATTACCTCTAGATGCAGCACAATGTAATGCAGTTAAACCATGTGAATCTTTATGATTTAAATTAGCACCTAATTTAAGTAATACTTCAACAGCATGTGTAGAACCAACTGTAGCTGCCCATATTAATGGTGTACGACCATGTGTATCAGGTGCATTTAAATTAGCTTCACCTATATTAATTAATAATTCAAATAATTCATCAATTTGTTCAGGATTCACTTGAACTGAATAATGTAAAGCTGTTGCACCTTGATCATCATATTCATTTATAATGTCTTTCATTAGATTATTATTATTAGTTAGAAGATAGTTAAGTATATTTAATTGTGAGTAAATAACGCATAAATGTATAACTGTTCGACCGATATTATTTATGTCATTCGGTTCATTACGATTCATTGTTGTCGATGATGATGCTGTTGACATCATTAAAGATTTACCTTTTGTTTTAATTTTCATATCAACATTATTGAATTCATTTAATACTTTTATAAAGTCTAAATCACCATGTATTACAGCTAAATGTAATGGAGTATATCCATTGTAATCATAAGAAGTTAAAAATTCTGGATTGGATTTGATGATAACACGTGTACACTTTAATCTATCTAATTGTGATCGTCGAAATACATTCACTGTAACATTTTCATTAGTATTTTTCGTATCTTCTTTTTGTTCATTTTTTCTCCCTTCTTCTTCATCATCATCTTTATCTTCTTCGGAACACTTTATACAACAATGTAATGGTGTTTGTCCAGTTTGATTATCAATCATATGTTGTAAATTACCACCATCAACAATAAATCTACCTAAATAGTCTAAATCACCATGACGACATGCATTTAACAATTTTATCTTATCTTCATTAGTATTTGTAGATTGTCTTGAAGACATCTTCCATTTATTCCAAGACAGCAATTAAATAAATGTATCTTGTTTTCTTCAAAATATGTAGTTACTTAGATGATATAAAGAATAGAATATTATTTTATCAATCTGTAATTCATCCTGATTCTTGATTGTTTCACTAAGTCATTCTTTTGTACATGGAATAAAATACAACTATACTTACATATATACATATTTATATGTATATATATATATATAGTTCTTGAAAAAAAAAACTAATTATCTTAAGGGATTTGTTTTATATACTGCTGATGTAACCATAACAACATTGTTTACTCATTATATGATTGGCCATTTTATGACTACTTCATTGATTGATGAATGGTGTCAAGGTTAAATAAGCGAATGCGCACTTCACAAGGAAAAGTAACTTAATAATTAACCTAATTAATATTACAAAGAATATATCTTGTATTTACCTAGAGAAGGACTATAATGAAGAAAAAAACAATAACATAAAATGAAATAACTAAACAAATATGATTAGATTAACCTAATTATTCCGTATTATTATTATTATTATTATTATTATTACTATTATTATAATTACTATTAGATGATATAATAATGTGAAAGTTAGACTAATAAAGATTAAAGTTGAAATGACTTAGGAATTTCACTGTCTCATTTAATTACATCATAATGATTTGCAATTATATACGTTGTATAGTAAATGTTTTCACTGTTATATTATTGTAATTGTATAGAAAAGTAGTGAACATTGTAAATCAGATGATCTTTATAATGTACAAATTGACTAGTATTGATTACATTCATTAGATTTCATTTTATAATGTACTTACTTACTTACTTAAGCCTGTTACCCCTCTCGGAGGAGCATAGGCCGCTTACCAGTATTCTACATTCAACTCTGTCCTGAGCTATCCTTTCCAGCTGTCTCCAGTTACTGTTCATCCTTTTTATGTCTGCTTCCAGTTCTCGACGCAGGGTGTTCTTTGGCCTTCCTCTTTTCCGTTTTCCAACAGGATTCCAAGTTAGTGCTTGTCGCGTGATACAGTCTGATGATTTGCGCAATGTATGTCCTATCCATTTCCAACTTCGTTTCCTGATTTCCTCTTCAGCTGGAAGTTGGTAAGTAAGTAATTTATCACTAATTGTAAACCAGGGAACATGTGATAATTAATTCATATTGGTGTATGACTCCTCAGTGATGGTAGGCATCTTCCATGGATTTCATCTAGGTAATCGAATTCAGGACATTCATGTCACTCGGACAACGATTAAGGTTAAATATCATTTTATTAACGTCAAATATCAGTCTCTATGAAAATAAATTTAACTCAACTATAATATTCCTGAAATTCTAGTAAAAAATCTTGACTGGTGGAATTCAGAAATATTGGGATGGTAGACAGTTATCACCATTAGTATTGACTGATTGTCACAATATATCACATATCGATGGAAATGGAAAAACCTATGATTGGAGGCCGGTGGACTCGGTGGTATGGATAGTTAAGTGCTCACCCCTAGATGTTAATATCTTGTGTTCACTTTCCATTGTGGAAGAAAGGGTTACACTTAAGAGGTTTCTCCCTTACAAGCCACGTATATGAATTTATGAATTTTGATGACAACTAGAAATAGGAATAATGGGTAGTGTCGGTATCATTACCAAGATCAGATATGATAAATACAAATAAACTGAGTTCATGGTAGATATCATATTAGAAATAAACAGTATGCACATGTTCACATCCCACTGAGTAGAAGATGATATTTCTGACATTTCGCTACTTAGTGTAAGCTGTCACTCCAGAGAATGAACAAATAAACAGATCACATTAACTTAAGTTTAAATAAGACAGTGAAACAAATCAATTGGTAAAACAAGCCTATTCGGGTTAATATTACATTATTTAAATCAACTGATTTGAACCGAGATATATATGTGTGCGTATTTGTAAACTGCGAATAGATATGAAAACTAGGATGCGTAATGCAAAGAAATGAAGGTAGTTTATATTTGCGTATTCAACATGTATGAAATCTTATAAAGTTTAATTTTCGGTTGAATTGGATTGATAGTTCACATTAAATGGGCAGTATAGCTTTCTTTTCGATTAAGCGGAGTAGGGTTTAGCTAAAGGTGGAAAGTTTCATTCTTTCTAATTTAAAGAATGTTTTTGAATAATTTGGATATTTTCAATATCAATTTTATAGATGTAGTAAATAATATGTACTACTATTGCTAATTAGACTTGTAACTCTTCAAGTTCAACATGATTATTAAGAGATCGTTTTGTGTGGCCTTCATGTTCTTTGGAAACAAACAAAACTTACCGAGAAATTTCTCTAATACAGAAGATATCTCAGTTGACACAACCTAAACTGTAGACATAATTATGTATGGAGGTGAATGAAATCTTTCTTTTGTTTTAAATAAAGCATGTTACTTGTTTCCGTAAAATGTTTTCATTCCATGTTTCTATATAACCCTTTACAAGTTTTCTATCGTAACGTATTGATAAGATAGAACAATATTATCAAACCATCATGTATTCATCATTATTATCCAGTAATAAGTCGTTTCGTTTAGTATATTTTAACTAATATTCGTTTGAAATTTATTAAATTGTAAGATGCCAACTATATTCTTCTACTCATTTTGTTTATATACTTCTGATGTAATGAGTTTGGCAGCTCTTCTAAATAGATAGAGGATGGAGAAATGTTTACACTGAATGAAAGTGATGATATAAAATCGATGTATTGACTGGAGTTTGTCGATTTTTGGTAGACGCTTCTTTCAATCTCTACTTATAGGAATAGTTACTGTGTATTAAATTCACATTCAATCATATCAAAAATACATTGAAACGGTGCTTAGTAATCTCCGAACTCGAATACATATATATAATAAGTTAAATGTGCATCAATAAGCCAAGACTATACGAAAGAACTAATCTTTGCTATTCAATTGTGATACTTCAGTGAAACTAAAATCAAAACTCTTAACGTTCTGCACAACAGTTAAAATAACAAGCTACATTGTAAGTCATAAATAAAAAGTAATGGTGAAGAATTTTCATTATTATACACTATGTAAACGGAATAATTTTTAACAGTAAAAGAAAGTGTTGAAAATACATATAATCTTAGATAAATCATCTACGACAACCGAAAATTCTCAAACTACCACTTATGAATGTTTTGGTTATTAAAACCAATCGAGAAGAGACTTTGATGTGTAAGATCGTAATGAACAACTTCTTTACTAAACTATCAACAAATTCAATACTTAATGATAGAGTTTATTTGCTAAGCTTCATTCGTAAAAAACCTACCATGCACAGAAATGAAGAAAATATTCAGTGATTGTTTTGCAAAAGATCACAACTCAATCAAGGCATACTTTAAAACTCATTAATTAGCTTAAAACAGAATGTGAGAATACACAAATTATTCTGCCATATATAAAGTGTATATAAGAAATTATGATAGAATTATTGAAGTCCTTTGGATTAGGCTTGACTAACGAAACTTAAAAGTCATGTGTTTGATTTCTGGTAGGATTATAATTGTACATTTTTAAGGGACATAATACTATAATGAAAGATCATTTACAATCTTTCGTGAATTCCACTGTTTATCTTACTAAAGTTAGTCCGTAATGTGAAACTATATAATCTTATCAGTATCATTTAATTCATTTATTAATAAACAATTCATTAAATATCAATACTAATGTTGATAGTTAATTTTACACGTAACCTATATGTATATTATTACTGTCAGTTGTCCTTTACAGTGGTGTTACTTTACACGAATGACGTTTAGCAACATATAAGAACAATTTCAGTAGTTTGCTGAAACGATTAGATTGACAACGTTTTCTATGAAGATTTACCGAGTAATGAAAGCCCAACGTAAAGACACTGTTGAAGTGTAATATCCAAATTCAATGTTAATTTAATATGATGAATTAATGTGAATTAGACAACCATTCATAACCAGAAAGCGATGAATAGCTGTTTCGACCTGGTGTGGGGCTCCACTGAAGTGTGTATCCATGATTCCACCTGGAATCGATTCCAAGAACATCGGATACCGTGGTGAACGCTTTACCATTAAACCACTGAGCTAGATTTCAACGGTTAAAATTTTCACCCAGTCAATTCATAATATATCGTAGCGAATTCATCCATTGCCATTGGTGGGCAACTACCTCCCGCATGAATAGGCTTAACTCCACTCGTCGTTGGTGAGCTGATGCAGATTGTAATCGGCTATTGTGGAGATTGTGCAAGTCTGCATTCACTACACTGATGACAATTATAAAAATATGGTTTCGAATGTTTTTGAGTGTTGATAGCTTACAGACGAAAATATATAGATAAATTTGAATGAAATACGGTAAAATGTACAAGCTTATCTTAATACCACTTTCCTCTCAGATGATACTGTTGATTTAGTAGTTCCTTTCTGTTTCATCACAATCAAACTATTTTCATCTTTTGTTTGACTTGAATTGTGGCTGGAAAGCAGAATCCAGGACTCGTGTTTCATTCTATTTTGGGCTCGCTATTCCAGTGTTAATGTTCACACCGGGACTCGATTTTAGTTTGTTTCATGCTAAACACTACTGCGTTCACCACTAGACTACTGAGTTCGGACAGCCACACTTATACAAAGGGGATGTTTACAATTAGAACGTATTTGAGTCTCCTTGTTGATTTGTTATGGAATAGAGTTTATCAGTCGCTTTTGCCATATGTGCATCTTTAGCGGATAGCCTTAATACAGAAATTATTCACAATTACTGTTTAATTTGAATTATGTGAATATCAACACCGAGATGCAGGCACATCTAACTGACAAGTCCCAAATAGAACGAAACGTGCGTTCTGGATTCTGTTTGCCAGCCACAATCCAAATCAAACATTACTTGTAAATAATTGCTATACAGAGGCAATCCGCTCAGGTTGCACATGTGACAACCGAGACAGATCAACGTCTGTCCACAACAAATCAACGGGAAGATCCAAATACATTCTTGTTATGTTATCATCTTTCATTGTTGATCTTACACTTTACTTGTCATTTAACTGCCATGCTTTTTTTTAATTACTGATTAAAGGTGATAACTACTTATTATTGATTCACCAAGTTTCAATTGTCAGCTTCAGAGTAATAATGATAATGATATCCCTCTATTTAATGTATGCAAATTTTGTTGCAGTAAGAAAACCGTAGTATTAATAAATTTTCATCTAACATGTTTCATCACCAAAATTTGATATCACTAATCGGTCACTGTAAAGCAACCATTATAAACTATAAAGTACTGGACAGCTGTTTCGTCATGGTATTAAACTCCTCTGTAGCGAGTATCTACGACCATATTAAGAAACTAAAACTACCACTCCCAGACTTCTCAGTGAACGATTAGCCGTTAGACAACTAAGCCAACATTTAACGGTTCATATTACTGAATTCACGATAAATTTGCTTAACGTTGCACACCAATCAAGAAAGTTTTTTAATATTTCCGCTGATATAGTTGTTTATTTTCCATCCATCAAACATTAGATTTTAATGTATTCAACTCTTTTCTTTTCACAGGGGTGGAATAGAATGGAGATATATCAAAAATTACAAAATTGTAAACAAGAGGATTAATTATAAGCTTTTATATATTTCAAGGTGGCATTTTTTGGAGGTTGATATTTAACTTACTATTTGTTTTCGTCACAGATTGATCTAGGTTGGATACTACAATAAACTAGGGAGTACTAGGCAGCTGTTTTACTGAGGATAATGGATGATCACCTATCTATATCACAAATTAGTGGAAGTGGGAATTTTACTAGTCGATGCCAACAGAGTGGTGTAAATGGTTGAGCGTTCGCTGTAAGGCGAGAGGATTCCGCGTTTTATTCCAAGGTGAAATCGAGCCTGATTGCTGATGAAACGTCCCATATTAGGACGGAACAGGTGTCCACTGCTCTATGTTTCCTAATGGTACCAACAATGATATCAATAACATATACGAATAACAACTTTTTCAATCTTTTGTTTCTGTAATCAACTAAAAAAGACAATTAACAGTGTAAACTGATGTCTTTAATTGTAATTGTATACAATATGATCTGTTTATAAATATGAACAACAGCTATATGCAACATAATTTGGTGAATATAATGAATTCAGTATATTTCGTGATTTCACCTCACTTGGAAATGTACTATACTAAAATTATTAATGTCATTTTAGTTAAACTTAGACGTGCCACACATAGTCGGAATTTATACAAATTAAAATTTCAGATGGTGACGGAATTTGGTCTGATACTGATTTGTATGTTCCTTTTACTGTAACGTACATGAAAGTCAGAATGTTTGACGAAGATGAAAAGTGTGCCCTGAACTAACTTAACATGTAGAACACTATAAAGGAGTATAACTTCTTGTCAGTTTACTTTCCTTTGCAACTTCGCTTAATTTAGAATTTAATATACATACCCTTTTCTTCTTAATCTATGTTCTTCTTGTTTGATTGACTATCAATTGCTGTATGAATGATGCTTTGTTTAATCTCCTGAAAAACTCACAACGAATAACCTATGTACATGTTACACTAGACATTCTCAATTGAATACATTCAAATGGCTTACCAGCATGCCAGTTAACCAATGCCTTAATTAACGAGACCAAATGACGTACATATTTAATAAATGAGTCTATATGTAGTCAATTCAAATAGTTCTCAAACAATTCAAGACGTTTATGAACATTATTGGAATAATGTTTGAAAGTTACGTAATAAACGACAAAATATCAATGTAATTATTTTATCGTGACAAAGTTATGTTAACCAGTCTTTCATACTGTGTATCAAGGTTAGATGGTAATTTCTTCTGCATAACGTAGTAATAGTGAAGGGCTTTACTTATTAGTTGTTCTGAACCGCTATACGATGTCCACAATATATCCACTTACAATTAAATGTCTGGTTATTGTACTTGTATAAACTTCCTTTTCTTTCGATGAATATGTTCAGTACACCTTGTTGATACACATCTTTTTGCTCTTCTTATGTACTTACTGCCATAAGTACGCGTAAAATCATAAATATATTTTGAGGTAACTTCAGAGGAGTAACAGTCTACTTTTGATTGGTTTAAAGAACACTTGGTACAATAAAACGAGAATAATTGTACTGCAGGGAAGCTTATTTTTAGTGTCACTTCAATTTCGTTGTGATTGCAACTGAAGACTTTGTCGTATTTGATTGTAACGCAAATAAAAACAGAGATTTTCTGCATAATTGTGTTGTTAGGCATCCTTCTTTACGTTCTATAATAAATTTTCTTGGGTAACCATATTTTAAAAGACAATATTCGACCTGTACTGCTAATTCTATTTTATCAGCTGAACATAACTTCTTGGATGTATTAAATAAAGTTCTCACCAAACACTACTTGTAACTAATAAGACAAAAGATACAACAATTTAAGTAGTCCTGTCCATGTTTCTTTAACTAAGATACTTTTTTAAACAGTTACATCTTCTTTTCGGTTCGTGTTTGGGTCTATACAGTTAAATAGGTTATGGGGATCATATTCCACTATAAATTTGGAATATATACGTACATCGTAGAACTTCTTTATCAGCTGAGGAGCATGGTTCATTTTATTATAGGTAATGTGCGTATTATTAGCATACCACCTGTAGTTTGATAGTCTCATTTTTTGCTACAACCTCATTCATTCAAAAAGCCTATAAAGATACCAACCCAAATGGGTTACAATGACAACACCATAACCGATCCATCAATTTGCTTGCATAACTTATTATTGTGCTTAAATTGCACTTATCGTACAAAATAACAGTGATTTTAATTAATTGTAATCCAAGTATACTGATGTTTGTTCAGTAACGCTGAAAACTAGGGAAAACTTGACAGCTGTATTGTCTTGATATGGGAATTTTTGGCAGAAGACATTCTTGTTACTGCTAGAGAACCGTACTTAGGGTAATCAGGTCACAAGGTTAACACTTTACAATAAACACCACTGGTTCAGATATCAGTGTTAGAATTCCCACTCCCATGTTCTATGTGATATACGGCGACGATCAGTCATTACCAGTGGTGATAACTGTTTAACTCGCAACTTCTTACTAGAACTTCAGGAATATGTTTAAAGTAGTCACTAATGAGCTGTTCTTTGCTTCGTGATTTTCAACGGTAACCAACAGACATTAATGTATGACGAATACAATCAAATGAACTTTATATTTATCTATACAAAAACACTTCAAAAACACCAAATAATTATTTTCCTAATGCACAAACTATGTTTATGGATTCCTCATCTTGAACATTTGTAAGTAATAGATGAACACTATATGATTTCATAAAATCTGTCTTATTTATTTTCCTTGATTCTTTTCTTCAGAGAACTGAAATACGCGTTTTAATGTAAGAACCGTAAATCTCCCGCCCACTGGTGCTAATAATTTATCTAATTAACAAGCCAAATCATGAGGTGATGGATGTATTATTGACAAAACCAGCCTGTCTTGAGCTGTTTTGTTTAATAATTTGAAAAATATCATGCAATATGGGCAAACGAGATTGTTTGGCTTGAAAAGTCATGCAAGTTGAACCATCATTTAAATTTCTTACTTAGTTCTTGCAAGTATTTGTTAAGTTTATCTTCATTTTTCATAACGGATTCCTCCCCCTTATGTATTGAATGGAGATCTACATTTATTATTTGATAATTTGGTCATTTTATGTACATAATGTTTTTGATTCATTAGAACAATCATATGCCTTCTATGGTCTTATTATGATGTAGATAAAACAGACTATTATTGTTGGATGTATGAGACTAATTGTTCCATATGGCCTAGTGCGTATATGGTTGCAATAACACTGCCAATGCTTGCCTAGCTAGTCCCTGTATATCTGCCCGATACCCGCCCAATCCCAGACCAGAGTAGAAAGAACATAAGCAGTTGAATAAACCAAAAAGAAGTCGTATTATATTTCAGCAACATAAAATCAGACCACACAGCGAACCAGTTACAAATTTTACATTATCACGAAACATGGTAGTGAATAGGGGTAACTTAAACACAATCAATTAACTGTAGGTCATAATAACAGACAATATGCTAACAGTAAGTATACTGAACAAGAAGATAGGGTAAGAGGAACGTTACAATGATAGAAATAAAATGGTTACATTACCCTCAACTAAAAGAAATGAAACAGTCTTATGAAACACAGTTCTGAAAGTTTGTTACCTTACTTTAGTCGTCTAACATAACAAATCAATACACAGAGACCATGAATATGTATAAAAAGTTCAAATCGATTTCCATTAAACCACATTTATATAACATTAATCAATCGATGCCTGTGAATCCATGTGGAGCATAGGCCGCCGACCAGCTTTCTCCAGCCAACTCTGATCTAGGCGGCCCTTTCCAGCTCTTCTCAAGTACTCTTCATTCTCTTCATGTCTGTATCCAACTCCTGACGCAATGTGTTATTGGATCTTCCTCTTTTCCTTTGCCTTTCAGGATTCCAGGTTAATGCTCGTCTTGTGACACAGTTAGATGATTTCCTCAATGTGTGTCATTTCCACCTCCAGCGTCTTTTCCTTATTTCTTACTCGATTGGATTTCGATTTATTTGTTCTCTGCCATAGAAGGTTGTTGTTGATAATATCTGACCAACGTATCCGAGGTATCTTACGCAGACAATTGTTTATAAATATTTGTATCTTGTGGATGATGCTTTTCGTAGTTCTCAATACAAGTTTCAGCTCCATGCAACAGAACTGTCTTCACATTTGTATTAATAAGTCTAACTTCAATGTTGACTGACAGTTGGTTTGAGTTTCAGATGTTTTTCAGTTGTAAAAATGGTGCCCTTGCCGGTCTTTGAAACCTGCTTCTCAATATCTGCATCAGACCCTCCTTATTTAGCGATGCTGCCAAAGTATGTAAAGAATACTCCATCCTCCAGAATTTCTCCACCAAGTGTAATTGGATTAGTGTTGGTTGTTTTGTATCAGATGATTTTGCTTACTACACACCCACTAATTATAACTAAAATATCTACTAACGAACTGTTGAAAAACATTTTATTAAATGTAGAGTGTATTTTTTAATAAAGGTAAAACGCCAACCAGTAAAAACATTTAATAAAATGTTTTTCAACAGTTTGTTAGTAGATATTTTACTTATAAGTAGTGGGTGTGTAGTTTGTTGGTTTTTGTAGTTTTTATCAATGACTAAGTGTATATATAGGTCTACTGAAAACTAAAAGGTATTGAGCATTTGTTTTACTTTAGTATGAAATTTCTTAGCAATGCAATTCTAGGGGCCCATCAAGGATTAAATCAAGTCTTTCTAGTGATAATCTTTATCACTTTGCTCCTTAAGAAACATGAAATAATTGATGTACACTTCTGAGAAGTTATATGCTAGAATTAACAACTACCCAGAGGCTTCAAGTATTCAACAGATGTCTAACTACAGTGAGTCTATAATATGATCTACAAAATAATAATAATGTGAATTTAAAAAATCATTGTATACTACATAGCGTTTAATAGATGCTATCAAAATAAGAATCCATCAATATTTTAAAACTGAGTTGAATAATATGTGACATGACTTTCAGACTTGCAATCGTAGTTCGGATACAGTGTTCATCAATTGATAACTGTCTGTAAATATTTTTAGCTATGATGATGTTAAATGTTACAATTCACTAAGTTAATTGATATTAAAATGACTGCATAAAACAATAGCTACTTGTTACATAATGAAACTTGTTAAGATAAAAACACATGCACTGATAATTTTTCTATATTCTATCATAAAAGTTCTATCGTTGTTCATACTGTTCATGTAAGTCATTTACAGTAATCGATTCATTCTGTCTTAATTCTTAATACATAAAGAGTAATACTAATTATCATAATGCTTTATAAAGAACTCCCATTTCCCTATTCATTTAACTTCAATACATACGTAACTGAAAAAGGTAAATTCGTAAAATGTTGCTGAACTGTAAGATTTATGGTAATAAATCATTATTTGTTGAATTAACTTTTGGTCATAACTTACAATATGGCGAACTGTATTGACAACTCATCGTACGTTGGCTAATTTCTACAAGCAAATCATTATTAGCTACTTTTAGATTAGAAGATTACTTCAAAGAACTTGTTTATACAGATTTTGGTTTAGCTAATATTAAGGTCATATTAACAATCACTCAACCTTGTACCGGTGTTTTAGTCCTACCCAATTTATAATTTTATTCCTATTTATTCAAATAGATACAAATTGAAAATATTTAACTGAAAATATTCACGTATTCAATTTTCAATCTTGATACCGCGTTATTTAAATCTAAAAGGCGTGGTTTATATAATTTTTACTGATAAAAAGTACTAAATGAAACAAGTACAAGTATAAGATATTATCTTTGAAAATAGTTTCTAATTGTTATTGTTATAAAAGTAACTGAATAATTGGACATGAATAAAACTATGTTTAAATAACGAGCAAGGAATAAAAGAACACTTTACTGATGTTTGATTAATAGCTGTGCAAAGCTTGTAAGACACATATAAGCTACAATTTAAATTTTAATATGTTAGTGATCCACGATAATCTTACTTGGCTTTTGCTCATAGTTGTTGAGTGCACTTTCTACCTTGCAGTTCGTTCATCTATGGCTCGAAGTTTGCTTCATTCAGTTACTGAGTGAATATCTACGAATGATATCGAACCTACCATCTTACGAATGAAACAGATATAATGCAGTACGTGCCTTATAAATGAATAGCCGTTATACATTTTATTGAAGAATTTGTCAGGTCATCATGGACATAATAAAATTTTTAATATAAAATCAATATTACCGATGAAACTGAGCAAACATCTAAAATGACAGCTGATAAATCGTCTAAAGAAAATGAGGTGATGTGTTGAATTTTACATGTTTCTACCCTTAAAGGTAGATTTATCTGATTCATTTAGTTCTTATTTATTAAACTTAGGCTACTTTGATATTTATGTCAATGAGACTGGCATATTTCCAGGAAATGAAATTTCAAAAAAAGCACTAATCTAAAAGACAACATCACTTAGCTAAATGCCTACAATAGTACTAGTCTATTAATTATAGTGTTGTAAATATGTATACAATTACAAATGAATTGTAATGACTGATTACATACTTACAATGTAATTATGTAATACAGTGTAAGATCTAAAGCGAAATATATGGTCAAGTTAGAGTATATCAAAGGATCAATCAAATTAGTAATTCGTTACTATGACAGTCGATGTTTTATAAAATCATAAAACGGAGAAATGTATTTGATTAAAAATTGCCAATATGTGATGATGTCTAAAATGTCCAGAGTTACCAAGTGATGTCCATTTAACAAATGGACAAAGTACTTTATTAAGACTGTTTAAATGAATTATTAGGTAATATATATTTACAACAAGTTATAGATATCAGTGATATTTATATGTAGCTGTTGGTTGGGTTTCACTAAAAATCAAGGGGGTATTCGACAGCTGTTTCGTCTTAGTATGAGACCTTTTGGCAGTGAACACCCTTAATTCCGCCAAGTAACCATATCCAGAGCCTTCAGGACTCACAGCTAACACTTAACCATCTTTGTCACTGGTTAGATGTCCGATTGTAGGATTCCAACTGCCATCAATTTGTGATGTATATAGTTTGAAATTAGGAGTTTATTATTAAAAAAAATATAAATAAAAATGTATTTTAAATATTTATTGAGATTTCTGTTGAACTTAAAATATATTCCTCTATTCCCTCCTAACGTTAAATTGGGAAGGGAAGCATCTTCACGAAGATTATTGTCATGAACTCAGTGATTTCTAAGTAGCTGAAATGTCCTGGTTAAATTTATCATTACAACTACATCATTGAAACGAACAGTATAAACACTTTTTCATGTTACGTGTCGACGTTGAAATTGTTTTTAACAAATTAAATGTGTTAGTATTATACGCTAGCACCTAGTAATTTTTATTTAGTATTAAGAATTCATCTAATAGAAACTGCCTTCTTATCAAATGACTATTAAATGAATTATTGGCATTGGTTTCTCGTTACTTACGATTTCACTAATATATAGGACATGAAAATTAATTAAACATATAAAATGACGACGAATGAAATTTTTGTCGGGAACATATATAACTTTGATCAGGTTATAACCATACAAATAAGTGAACAAAATAGATTTTGGCTGATTGGATTCGTCACAGATAGATGTTGATAGAGTACCAATGAAAACAAAAGAGCACTGAACAGCCGTTTTGTTTTTGTAAGGGACTCTTCAGTTGTACGTACCCTCGATTCCTGTAGAAAAATTGTAACTAGGGCCCTTGGGTTGGAGAATGTTAACTCTTTCAATTATTAAGTTAATGTTTAATAGTAGAATTCCTAGCTACGTCAATTTGTAATATAGTGCAACAACTACCATACAACGACGAAACAGCTTTCTGGTGCTCCTTGGTTTTCAAAGATACCCCATCAATATTGATCTGTAGAGAGTTCAGTCAGCTAAACGTAATACCGATCTTCACAAGAACAGATCATCTCAAAATACATTTTGATTAGATTATCATTAAGTTTCTCTAAAATAACCAGTATCATTGACATAAACATCAACGTAATAAAATCAATTTAGTGAGTTTATTGTAGATGTTACGTCTTTGAATAAACGTCCACTTTATAAATGACATATTTACTCTGAATACTGTAAATGTTTTATGAAATTTTTGGATAAATCAAACTTAAAGTTTTCATTTAAATAATTTTGAATAAACAATACCCAACTATAAAGATTCCGCTACGCTTCAGTAAATATTTCGTTGGTTCCATATTAAGTTTATGATTGTTGCTAAACTTTGAAACACTTATCGTGGTCAACCTGACAAATAGATAAATTCACATAGTTCATAAAAATATATTTTGTAACTATAATAATCTTACCTTGTTTAAATAATCAAGCGTTATTTAAGAAACTTTTGAATTCATCTTCAGTAATGTAATTCATTTGCTATGATATATTCTTTGATTAATTCAACTAGTTAGATGAGAGCAAATATGAATGAAAAACTTTAATACATTGTGATTTTCGACCAATACAACCTAGCCGTAACCAGTACGGTAACTACGAACAATAAGACTGACCTGCTAATTCCCTTAAATGTGCTCTGATCCTACTAATCTCAAGCTGAATTGAAAATTGCATGATAACTGAGTCAACAACCATAGTCAACTTATATTTTAATCATTACTTGAAATATTTGCAAAACCTGACCTCACTGCTAACCAATTAGTAAAATAGTCCCAATACAGAAAAAGGGCAACAATGACTGGGAACTCGAATAACGTGTTCACATTTAGTTAGTTATAGTTTATGAATGAAAATCGACACAACCATAGTTAGTAGGTCAGATAATAAGTTATGGTGACAACAATATACAAACAATAGAAATAAAGGGTCATGCACAACTACAACCAAAATATAAGAAACTATTTTCTGGTAGTTAGTCATCAATGTTGATTGGCTTGATCTATCCCATTCATAATTACAAACAAAAAACAGTTGCTAATCCCATATTGATTCCATAAATTAATTCTACTCCTAACCCCTTCCTCCTACCTAAACCTTAAAAACAATGAAATGAAGTACCTATCCATTTTAATTTTGTTAGTAATCATTTACAAACCTTCTATTCTCATATTCACAGTTGACTAGTGATATTCAGCGATCCAACGTCTAGTTAGTCACTGAATGATGTTTTCATCATTAAAGTAATCATGATGTAGTGAATAGTCAACAACCATGTTTCATATGTACTCTGTGATCTTGAACTGACTAACTCATTTTTGATTCCCTCATCGTTATCAATAAATTAAATCATTTCTGCTTCCAACTATGCAAAAATAAACATTGGAATAGAACAGTGTGAATTCATTTCGTTTGGTTAAACATTCTTCAGATACTTACAATCTCTTATATTTAAGAATCAAGATTATGAAGTAGAAATTCAATGTGGAAATGGATTTGTGCAACATTATCACACTGCAATGAGATTTATGAAGAGCGATATAAATAAAGTCAAGTAATGAAATAAAATAAAACATTGAAAATCTACATATTGATGCCATTCATCAACAAGTATTGTGGACTAAAGAATGACAATAAACCAATGAGGTGACGACTTTTTATTTCACAGTCATTGGACGTAGTTTAGTTAACAATGTTGACGATTTATCACTTGTTAGCTAATTTTAACGAGAAAATCATTGTTAGCAATTTAGAGGAGAGAAGCTTACTTCTAAAAACATGTTTGTGCTACTGTAGTGAATCTATGCACCTGGATGAATGTTTGGAGAAACATGACAAACTTATGTTTCAGTGTCACAAATGTTGGCTAAAAAAATCACTTAGATTTAGTTTATTCTTTACGCCTTCCAGAATTTTCCTTCAGCAGATAATCCTTTTTGGAATGCAGTGGTTATTGGAGACATCTGTAACTGCAGCTGTATCCATGACAGATGCTAGGGAGGTACCATTTGCCCAATGGTATTAGTACTGAAGAGGTATCTGCTCTGAGATACTACTAAAAGCACCATTATCTGTGTTGGTAAAATCATTATGATTGATGAAATGGTTCTTAAAAAGCGCGAATATAATCGAGGACGTATTGGTCATACACTATTGGTAGGTAGTTTTTATGTTAAAGCCTACAGTAGATATTTGATATTTGAGATCAATATTTTCGAAAAAAACACTTTAAAATGATTCCTAACCGTAAGAAATCTACCTTACTATCAATAATTAGGAAATATGTCGAACCATCAACAACAATTTACACTGATGACTTGAAGTCAAACAAATGCCTATCAAAACTTGGATATAATCATCATATCGTCGTTCACAGCTGGCATTTTGTGGATCTTCTAACACGAATTCACACAAATAACATAGAAGTAATGTAGTCTAGAGTTGAAAAAACTATTTTCATATGGATTAGCATTTATACAGAAATTACTTTGATTTTTAGTATTAACAACCCTTAGATAACTTTGAAACATTCATTAATCATATGAAATTATTGTGCAAAATTGTGTAATACTTCATTTTGGTAGTTTTTTTCTAACAATAACTATCATTCATTTGCAAACCACTTTCTTATTGGTCACTACTTGCATTGCTAATGTCAAGTTTGCTTAAGCTTGTACCTGTTGTTTAGTTCTGCCTGGAATTGTGATAGTTTTCTAGAATTTGTTGAAGCTATGGACATCAGAAATCAAGAACTTGGTAAATTTTCCAAAAATGATGCATCATACAACTTCATTTTCGCTTGGTAACAAACTTTACATCATAAACATTTTAAAACTGTCACTAATTTCATTCCAGTATTACATCATTTTTAGATATCTTCTATTTTAATAATTTCATTCTTAACTAATTGTAATGTATTCAATTATTTTATTTTATTACTATAATCACTATGTTATGATGCAAGAAAATTTGGGGTTGGTTGGCAGAGATCCAATTTTTTATGTCGCAAGAAATTGGGGGATTGGATGGCCGAGTGCCAATCGCTAGTGCCTAGTTGGTTATTGCACGTCTGCCCTGTGCCCACTTAGTCCCAATCCGAAATAAGAAGAATGCGAGCCAATAGGTCAGCCAGACAGAATCGAATCTATATTTCAAGCATTCTTTTATACATACATAAAATCAGACCACACAGTGAACCAATTAGAAAATTGGCATGAATACAGAACGAGGGGAATAGTGGTAGTGAATAGAAACAACTTGTACACAACTAATTGACTGTAGTCCATAACAACAGATAATATAATAACAGTAATTATGCTAAACGGGAGGATAGGGCAAGCGGAGCGTAACAACAATAGAAACAAAATGTTTACATTACAGACAGTTCGAATGAATGAAATAATGTTCGCAAACACAGTTCTGAAAGTTTGTTACGTTTCTTTGTGATCCGACCTAACACAATTACTTGTGCCTAGTCGATAATTATGGGTCTGCCCTACGCCCACGGAGTCCCAAGCAGGAATAAGATGAATACTAGACGATAGACCAGCCATACAGAATCGACTTACAATTTGTACATATATATACAAAAATTCAGATCACTTAGAGAACCAATTAGGAATTTAACATTTATACAGAACTAAAGAAATAGTGGTAGCGAATAGGAACAACTTGTACACATCTAATTAATTCTAGTCCATAGTAAGAGACAATATACTAACAATAAATATACTAACCAGGAGGATAGGGTAAGAGGAAAGTAAAAATCATAGAAACGTAATGTTTACATTACCCACAGTTAGAATAATTGAAATATTATTCAAAAATACAGTTCTGAGAGTGTGTTACTCATCTTTAGTGGTCCGGCATGACACATTAACAGTTTTTCATTACGTAATCACTGGTTTTTAGTTCGTTGATCTATTGTTACCATCACCAATCCACAGTGCTTGTCGATGTTTGACATCAGTGTGTAGATTTGCAATATTTTATTTTGTTTAATTCTTTAACTTTATTTACATCGCTTCTCATGAATCTCGATTTAATATGATAATGTTGTACATATCCATATCTACTTGATTTCACTGCACAGACATACTGAATTTCTACTTTATAATCTTGATTCTTAAATATAAGAGACTGTAAGTATCTGACAAAATTTGACAAAATAAAGTGAATATATGAATTAATTTGAATTTTGGAATCTAGGCACTTGTCAGCTGGATATACTTACATCCTAGTATTAATATTGCCACCGTGGTTCAAATTCAATTCGTTTCGTGTTAAATACCACTGCGCTCACCACTGGCTACTGAGTCGTAACATCCACACTCGAGCAACGAGTATATGTATGTTCATATGCATATATAATTTGAAGATACCGGTATCATCCCGTCTAGACTATGTAGCCAAGTGGTGAAAGCAGTGGTATTTGACACAAACATATTTGAACTTGAGTCACAATGGAAACTTCGTTACTAATTAGTAGGTAAAACCAAATACAAATACCAAATAGGACAAAGTGATTGTCCTGGATTTCATTCACCGGCGATAGTTCAACTTAATTCAAACTCGTGAATTTTTACTCTATCAAAGAAATCCGCTTTAGATGTACATATAACAACACAGAGTGATTAATCTAAGTTTACGAAAAGTTAACAAGAAGATAGGAGTACCTTCAAAGCATTTACCGCCATTAGTTTGATAGTGATTTCACAATTATTGTTATTACGTATATTAATGTAAACCTTCGATAAAATGTTAAATGGCAAGAAACATTTCTTCACTCCCTTCGTTCTTTTTGGAATAAATCACAGTTATTTTATGATTATTCATGTTGCTAACATGCCAACTTTATTTAGGCTGTTTTACATGGTTTACAAACGACAACTGTAGCAAAACGACTGTTTTCAATTACTGACTTATGCACACATCAAGCATGGCTGTCATAATTAAATCATTAGCGGCATCATAGCAACTTATGATCCACATATTCGTAACTTAAAAACAGTATATTACATACTAAGACATTAGTTAAGACATAATAAACTTGTAAAATGTCATTCACTTCCCTAACATTAACTTACTTTTACTTACACCCGTTACGTGTCACAGAGGAGCATAGGCCGCTCACCAGTATTCTCCATTACACTCTGTCCTAAGCAATCCTTTTCGATTGTTTGCATTAACTTAAGACCTATTTAATTACATTAAGAATTGTAATTTTACAGTCAAATGTATTCACATTCACTATAATTACTCTCGGTCTACTTCTAGTGATAACAATAGATTAATAAGAAATTAGCAGGAAAACGAATCTAACAAGTAATTTTCACCTTGAGTGGGGCGGACGAATGTTTAAAGTACAGCCAATTGTTAGTTGGTAAATTAATTACTATAGTAACACTTAACAATTAATTGTTTGTATGTAAATAGTAGCGTTTGATTAAACGTTACGTTGTTAACCTACTTCAGTGTATTAAGTCATATGAATGGACTCTAGTTCCATTTACATAATCGTTTAATAACATGTCGAGTAAATAAAAAATTCACAGTCAGTTAGTTAGTAGGCTTGTTATCTAAAATTTTGTTGAGTTAAAATTTGAGGACTTTGTTATGACGTAAACTGCAACCATCACGATATATGGTGACAGTAACGTTGACAGAAACTAATACTGGTCAGTTGTTTCAAGCCCTCACATTTGTTCCGTGAGTCCTAGTCCCTACGTCTGATAGAAGAACACAAGATAGGTGATGTAACAACCAACAAATAAAATTATAGTTCACTTATTCGTTTATTTACACTCAGAGCTGATCACATAGTGGACTATTAAAAAGAATAACATTTACACGAAAGAAGGACAATAATGACTAAGAAATCAAAGAACAGGTAAATAGTTAATTAGTTATTGTTGTTGGTTGAGTAATAATATAATGACAGTTAACGAGTCTAGTAACTTTAGGGCGACGGGAGCATGATTATGATATAAGTAAAATTATCGATTTGCATATACTTAAAATAAATGACATAGTCTTCAAAAAGGCAGTTCTGAAAGTCAGCTATTCATCTTAAACCACCCAATATAACAAACTGGTATTTGAATAAATTGTCAGTCCCACCACACCAGCTATATGGACATATGAACGATCAGTGTTAAATGAAATCGTATGAAACTGAACTAGTCTAAAATTTCAAGTCTTCTTAAAATTAATTATGCCTGTAGTTTAATTACTTGACAACATTCAGGGTATTCTAAACCTATTTCCTATACTATTTAATTTGTATTGTGACTCGCAAGTGGAATCCAGGACGCGCGTTTCGTCCTATTTGAGAGTCATCAGCTGGATGTACCTGCATCCCAATGTTGAAGTTCACAGTGGGACTCGAACTCAGTTCGTTTCGTGTCATACGCCACCGCTATATCGAGACAATCCGCTCAGGATGCACATATAGCAACAGTGACTGACAAGCTTCAGTCTATAACAAATCAATGGGAATATACAAATTCATCCTACTATTTCCTATACGTTACTGAATCATTGAAATCCAATTAAAATTCATTTAAACTAGACACCAGTCTCTTTCATCAAAAGGCATTTAGATAGATATCATCACTTAACAACGCAATGAATAGTTTATTAACTAATTATAATCATTTCGAAAGTAACTAATTGTAGTTTTGATCATTGATGAACAAGTATTTACTCATGTGCTTCATTAATTAACATCTGATTACTTAGCTTCATAATAAAAACCTATATTTCATAGTATCCATACCGAAGCATACTTGATAATTATCTCATTTAAGTAGTAGTATTCTTAATAACTTTGTATAATGATTGACATTATAATTCATTATTTCATCTAATGTACAGTCTTTTCATGTTGTTTACTTTGGTAAATTGTATATTGTTACTGAAGTAGTAAAAAATCAAATTAGTTATGTACATAATGTAAATAAATCTGCTTGAACTGTTATGAATGTATTAGAATACAAAATGTTGAGTACTTCATAAGTGAAATTGATATTCAACTTGAGTCTACTTTTGTATGAATCAGAATGGAATGAAATATTTTAATTTCTATATTATTTACTTTTCTGTTCCTTCTATTGTTTGACTGGATCTTGAAGACCTCCACATTTAAGGGTAAGCATGGAATTTAATGGGCAAGTAGGATGCGACTCGATGATTTGAACTTCGCGTATGATATAGCTTTTATATCCCACACACACCAACAAATACAAGTGAAGACAACCAACGTGGTAGCAATCTCAGCATCAGTAGGCCTGAAGATACATAAGGAAAAGAGCGAAATCCTCAAATACAACACAGAAAGCATCAATCAAATTTAAATTGATGAAGAAACTCTGAAAGAAGTAAATACTTTCACGTACCTTTTAAGCATCATCGATGAACAAGGAGGATCCGACGCAGATGTAAGGGCAAGGATTGGCAAAGCATTGATCGCATTCCTACAACTGAAGTACATATGGGACTCAAAACAACCACCAACTAACCTCAAAGTCAGACTCTTCAAATCAAACGTCAAGACAGTTCTGCTGTGTGAAGCTGTAACGCCGAGAACTTTAAATATCCTCGGGAGGGTACAGGTATTTATAAACAACTGTCTATGCAAGATACTGAATGTCCGTTGGCAGGAAACCATCAGCAACAATTTACTATGGGAGAGAACAAACCAACTTCCAGCTGAAGAGGAAATCAGTAAACGACGTTAGAAATGGATAGGAAATACATTTCAGAAATCATCACACTGCAACACGAGACAAGTATTAACTTGGAATCATGTTGTGAAACGGAAAAGAGGAAGGTCAAAGGACACATTGCGCCGAGAATCCGAAGCGGACATTAAAAGAATGAACAGCAACTGGAAATAGCTGGAAAGGATCGCTCAGGACAGAGTTGAATGGAGAATACTGGTGAGCGGCCTACGCTGCTCTGTGAGGGTTGAAGGGCGTAAGTAAGTAATGTTATTTACTTGTTAATATTATGATTAATTTAATTAAGTTTGGTAACGTATGAAGTCATGAGTAGCAACTTTTGAAAAGCACAGATGTTTCTAGATGAAACTAGATGAGTTTAAATATAATTTAAATTATGCAAAGTCTAAACTATTCGTATCCATCAGTTCCTTACTTCTTTTTCTTAAAATTCCTAACATAAAAGGCATTATGATTATAGTTGTCATAGGATTGAATCAGTAAACAAACGTTTAAGGAATCATTTGAGGAACAGAATGAAAAAGTAATCAATTTATGAATGGTATCATGAATTTAGTAAAAGAAAGTAAGAATGAATGAAGATATATTTCTACTCAGTTACTTTTTCACTTAACTTCTACACTAATAGATAAGTGTTTTACGTTAATGGCATAATACCAAACGAGCGGAAGCGTTGTATAATAATCTGACACTGAATACTCTGTACACGTGTTCATGGTGATGAGATCAAATGATAAATGAAAGACGTCTTACATGCATTAAATAAAAGTCAATATATGTGGTTATATAGACTACATAATGAGAAGTAATATCGATAAACGGATGAAGTATTCATGAGCAGTCTACTGGGTTTGATATTCGGTGGCATTTTTCTAGTACATTTTGAAATTACAAAGCTTACAAACGTGATAAAACAGCTGTTAATACTCTCGAGTTGTGTTAATGACACTTTTATCATATACAATAATAAAGATCATGTTGTTCAATTGCTTTTAACTGTTTCAATTCAACTCAACTGAACCTTAAATGCTAATAGCAGAATGAAGTGCTAAACAGTATAAATATCTTCAAGTTAAAGACAGTGGGGAATAAAGATGAGTTGTTTCATGATCAGTTTGCCATAAATCTTCCTGTGCAGGTTAACGCTGACATTTTAACATCTACTGTGCAAGCTCTTATAAGTGAGATATAGTTTGCAAGCATCCACACGATCTTCCCAAGATTCATTGAACAATGAAATGAAAATCATTCACAGAACTTTTAGTGTATATTAGTTATTCTATACAGTTACTACAACAGCATTCCAAATCAACAAATTTTCTTCAACAAACGATCATAGTCCACAAGAAGAATGTGTTTATGAATCTTGCATTAGAAAGATATGATGTCAGCTAGCAGATTAGTCATCTAATACAGGCCGGCACAGAACCAATCTGTCTAACTTAATTAATTCATCTATAAATTGAAGTTGTTATTATGATTATTCAGATGGTTTGTGATATTAAGTTATACTTCATTTGATTCGTCATAGATTAGTGTAGATAGGTTACCATGGAAAACCAGAGAACGCTGGACCAATAGGCTAACACCTAATGGTAAAATTCCCAACTCCAACAATACATAACAGCTCGACGTGGGGTACGTACTGCTAAAATCTCATGTTAGGACAAAACTGCTGTTCAGTGCTTTTTGGTTATCAGTGGCACCCTACTAACATCAATTTGTGTCGGATTTAATCAACTAAACTTAGTATCAATCTTCACAAAATCATTTCACTCACATTAATCAACTCACTAGTGACTAACTTCAGGATATTCCTGAAGCACTAATGAAAAGTCGTGGCTGGTGGAGATCAGATTTATTGACAGTGAGACAGTTATCATCGATGACAATGCATGATCGTTGTGCTATATCACAAATTAATGAAAGTGGGAATTCCAACACTGGGAGCCGGTCCAATGGTGCAGAGGCTTATGTATTTTGTATATTATTCATAATAGGGATCAAATGACTATTCCGCATGTTACATTAAAGATGACGCTTGTAGAATATTTAGTTTAATTACATGAAACTGTGTTTATGTGAAAGAATTTACTTCATTCAACAATGTCTTTTGTTCTTACTTCGGAAAAGTTCATACAACGGAAAAATGACATTAAATTACATAATATCTAATGTGAGAAATAGTAAAGTACATTTAGGCTTGATCCCTTCATAACATTAGCAATATAAAACTAAAGACACAATTACTGAAATTATTTTATTATGTAATAATACAGTATAGAGGGTTCTTAATTATGATGTCCCGAGTGCGGAGGGAGGATGTAATTTAAATTATAGAGATGGCCAAGTTAAAAAAGTGATTTCGGGAATTTCTTTTTGTACACAAAGGTCCTATTTATGGATATGAATACCAGTAGCTTCGTCTGTGTGCAAAACACGAGTTTTTAGCCATAGAGTATACTACATAGAATGTAATGGATAAATTCGACAGCTTTATCCAAGGCCTCTTGATAACTAGTATCGATCAAATACTGAAGAAGCGAACTTTAAACCAATCTTAATTATCTTATGGTCAACTATACAGTATGATACTCAGAGATATGTTGCACTATTGTTGTGAAACATACATGTAAACATTATCGTAAACCTCTTGTTAAAAAACTAATCGAAGACAGGTATTTCTTCTCTATATCTTGTTTTTTACTTAAAGTTTGAATCTTCACTTTACATTATGAATTATACTAATTAGTAGTAGTTTACGTTAGATCTTTGATTGAACATACTAAATAATTAATCATACTAGTCCATCTGAACAACACATTTACTACTTAATCACATTCTAGGACAGGGAAACGATTAGGAAACATTCTCCCTACTTTTGATTTATACCCCTGATGTTGAAGGGAATATCAGTGATACATACGTCTATTATTCATTAAGCACATTCAGTATTCCATAAATACTAAAGCTATCCTTTGGAACAAATCCAACTTTTTGATCATCATACATTTGATATGTAAGTATAAAAATAAATAAAACACCTTTTTAGTGACTCTTTAGATACTGAACCATCATCCCAATATAAGTTCATTCGTTATGACTAGAATCAAGTAACTGTAGATGCAGATGTCAACAAAATATCTATTGAACCACCTAATTTATTCGAAATAAAATGACAGTATCAACGCAGTTTGCTCAGAATCCATATATATTCAGACTCACTGGTAACTAATCCTCAGAAGTAATCCACGACAACCATATCTGGCTATCTGTCAATATATTTTTATGCATTAAAACCCGTAATGTAAAGAAAAACCAACAAATAATGCTCATAGTGTAACTGTGTAAATGATTAACACTACACTTACGGTATATGAACATTAGATTATTACAACATAACACTCGTAGAGACTGTCTTAGATTCAACCGGAGTGAACTACCTTTACTCGGTATGTGGCTGTTAGTGAAATCCAATCTACTTATCCCAGACAACTACTAACTGCTTAAACGGCTATAACGGTATTAGGGCAAGGCTATAACTTTTCGTTGTTGCAAAGTTCCATGATAATTTTGTTAATAAAACCGATTTACTTTCAATAAGTAAGCAGATCATGCTAAAAAACATGATTTTGATATAACTGATACATATATGAAAGGTGTATATTAATCTTTATGTAGATGGACAGCTATCATATGTTGTTAACTACTTCCAAGCTGAATAGCTTATATTAAAGGAGATAAGAGAAACTAAATTAGATGATAAGTTACTCCCAAAACAAGTGATAGTCAAACCATAGTTCTAAATGATAGCTAAGCAGTATAAATCAATCGTCGATTTATTAATAAGTATGAATCTGATAACGATTGAAAATAGTAAATATATAATGAGACTAATGTCCGATGCAGTATACTTTTCAGTAGGGCACATCATCTTAAAGTTAAAACAATCCTCTTAACATTTAAATAAGATAAGCAATCCTGACATTTATGAGTCCGGTTAGGGAAGGAGAGGGGTAAATGGGATTATTATTATTATTATTATTAGTTGAATAAGCCTCATTTCCTAAAGTTTATTTCTATGCATAAACATTTCCGATATATTCATTATTATTTATATCAGTAGTCATTTTATTCATCAGGAAAAAAAACAAGAATTCGAATAAGTTTCATTTTAGTTAAAAAACAATGAATATTCATAAATAAATATGAAACTCCAAGAGAAAAAAATAATATAAACAATAGGAAAACCTACATTTCTAAGAAATTCTTATCAAAAACTTTATGTTCAACATGTAGAACAAAATGAATGAATGCCAATGTTGTCATTGAAATGACTTGTTTCCTGAATAATTTCAGCTATTTTAATATGAGAAGAAATAAACAATCTGATGAAAAGATAATAAACACTAAAGAACTATGCTGAATTAACTTGTTTCTTTAAGGAACTCTTCAGTTATCTTAGTGATTTGAGGTTTATAAGGTGGTTATTGAAGGTAGCATAGGAGGAATGAATACTTTTCCATTCCTAATTACTGTTCAGTTAAAACTGAATTATGCACCCTAAATACATTAATAGTTCAGTGATATTTCTGCTGATTTTGATTATTTCCGAATGACATACATGGAACATCATCGGGTAATGTATTACAATATAATAAAAGTATACGTTTACTGATAGGTCAGACTTTTGTACTATTAATATATACCGAACCAATAAGTTTGCACAAGCACACAACTTTAGTTATATTCAGTTACTGAATAGTAATAAATTTTGATTATTGCAACGGTTCGGGTCTAGAAGGTATACTGTATTCCAGGAATTGTATGGTTCGTAGGTAGGAAAGTCTAGACGAAAGAAAAGTAGACGAGGAGGGTGAGCATATGATCTAATAATCATATCAGGTATACTTACATTAAATAACAAAACAAAACAAACAAAATAAGTAATAATACATGGAAGAAACAATCACAATGTGGTACTCGGGACTGGAAATCGAAAGAGACTTAGAATCTGTTAAAATGGGTATTTTTAAAATTTCACTACGTAACACTAACTGGTGAAACTCACCTATCATTGAAAGCCCTATATGATAATCATTAAATATCAAAAACCGTATGAATTTAAAAATATGTATCTTTCGATTGCAACTCATCACAAGATTTGAATGACCTGGCTGAGATTTTGGATTGTAGTTATTAACAGTTACCCTTCCCTCAAATAATGAGTTGTGTAGGCTTTCGTTTTTTGATAGTAGATACGGCTAGATGAACGCACTCAGTCAAGCGTCACCAACAGATTACAACATTACGCACTAAGAAAATCAATTTCTCATCATTAGCAGCACAGATGTTTTAATCCCCTTTACGTTCTCCTTAGAAGTGAAAAATATCTTCCTCTCCTGTTTATCGTTGTTTTCTGCTCTTTGCCTTATCATTTCATCTGGGTTTAATCATTAGAAGCTACTCTGGTTGTATATAGTATGTAAATCTGGGGGGAGGTGCATGCTTCTATGAATCCATAAGTTAGGACGTTTCCTTGAAACAATGGTCTACTTAAACAAATAATATTTTTATGATTTCAACGAATCATTCATTCAGGAGAAGGCATTAAAACCAATGAATGTTAGCTGAAACAAAAAAATACATATAGTAGATAAACTAATGCATTTGGATATCTTATATACTAGTTGGTGAATTTCCTATACAAAGAACTGTACATCATTGATTCCATCGTTAGTCATCATTAAGTATTGTGATCTTATCAATCTTTGCCTTATCCATACAAGATAAACTTGACTCATTAGCTTTGTATACCAAGATCTATTTATCTTTTATGTATGTATTTTGTGAGATGCCTTCTAAACTATGGTTAAAAAGGTTTTAGCATAAATAAATGCTTTAGTTTTAATCTACTTACATGTATATCTACAAAGGTTGTTAATGAAGTTGAATTGCTTTAACTAGTAGAATCTGGAAACAACATTTTATCTTATTTATGACTTGTCACTTGGATTAATTTAAATCGCAGTCGCTGGCTGAAAATGCCAATAGGATATCCACTGAACTACTATGAATCATCATTGCCAAATGTTGTAACTTAAGAAGTTTTGCTGTCAAGTAAAAACTGACGAATTTTCCCACTAATCTATTTAAAGCGATCTTGCTAACCGAAATACATATAACTGATAGTACATCCAGGTATTTCCTAGCCTATGGTCAGTCCGAACCGGTGGAAGGGAGAAAGTTTGGTATTAAGTAATAATTGATTAAATTCATCACAGATTGGTGTCGGCAGGGTATCAGTGAAAACCAGGTAGAAGTAGACAAGTGTTTTGCTCTACTATGGGACTCTTCAGCAGTGAGTAGCTTGGAGCTAAAACTTAATACCGATCTCCGTAAACCACCTCAGTTCAATTACAATAATCACTATACCTCAAAATGTTCTTAAAGTTCTAGTGAGAAGTCCTGATTTACAGGGTTAAAACTTACCTTGAACGAAACAGTGATCATCGATGACAATGAGTGATCGTCACACTTTATCACAAACTGATGAAAGCGGGAGTCCTACCACCGGATTCTGGCCTAGTGGAGGTGAGAACTGAACGTTCGCCAACCTGAACCCCGTGGAAAGAGATCTAGGGTTTACACTATTGAGGAGTCCCATACTAAGACGAAACATGTTCATGGCTCACTGGTTATTAATAATACTTTAACAACATAAATCTGTAATAAGTTTAGTAATACAAAAGTTTAAAAATCAAGCTTATAAAATTCATACAAAGTTTTATGTCTGATTTGTAAATAATTATATTCTTTGGGAATTGAATTCCCAGACACCAACATGCGTGTATTTATTTTTAAGCGTTTGTATTTTTCAACTGTCATTTGTAAAGACTACTACTAATAAGTCTCTTTTGGAATTACTGGGAGTATTGGCACACAACTGAAGTTAAATATATCGGCCACGAAGCTTTCTATGAATGCCATTGTTGAAATGTAACGATATTCACCTGACAAGTTCCTAACAGGATAAATCTAGAGTTTTGAATTCCACTGCTCCGGCAATCCAACATTCCGCAAAAAACGCTTATGACTAAGCAGTAATATCAAGGTGATTCGCTGACAATGCGACTGCAAATAAAAATTTGGTCAATTATTTAGTAGTCGAAAAATATAGACTTGAGAATTAAAAGAGATAAACTTTTCGAGTAAATTTCCTTGTCAGAAAGTAGACTGAAATTCAAGAATCTATTAAGATAATGAAAGAAATCGTTACTGAATGCTGCAGAGATTTCTGATTTTTAAGTTGATATCAAGAACTGGGTTAAAACACTACCAAAGTCCAGTTACACTAACTAAATGTTTGATCAAAGTTTTCTTACCAATGTTAACATTATACATAAATCAAAAGTTATCAGAAGCCTAACATCGATACTATTAAGTCGACACTGAATTGTTTACATTCCTGACTTAATTCAATTTGTGACATGCTGTATAACCATATCTGTTGTTACATATGACATGGATAAATCCCTCTAGATTCAATTTCCATCGGATGTGTATACTCACATTATAGAATAGACTCGTACAACGATGAAACAATTGATCAGTGCTTGTTAATTTTCAATAGTTATCTAGGTCTATTTATCACAGGGATATCAACTCAACAAGAACAACAACTACGCATTGTATTGTATTCATTCTGTTTTTTAATTGGTTAATCTATGTAGAGAGATTCCAATACATGATTAAAACAATTCGCATAAAATTTTATTGGTTTAAAAGTGACTACTTATTAGTATTAAATTATTTTTGAACTTTATTTCATTTTAGTTCATTTTTATCAGAAGGTAGGTTTTATTATGAACAGCAAATGATAATGTCAATGTCTAAAGAAAACTTTAACACTGATATGTACAATTTCTCTGAATTGTTTAAGTTTATTCATTATTTAAACAAAATAGAATTCATTGTTTTTCTATTCAATCATTTTCATATGGATAATCATAGAATGTAAAGGACTGAATCTAAAAGAAATAAACATTTGTCGTTATATAATAACATTCCCGCCACCTAATAACAAATGCAAAGATTCAATTGTCAATCTGTCAGTCGGAATACAGACTAAACAGTAATAGGATGTATTTCATGCATGGATTATACACGTTATTTCAATCCTCTGATAAGTATGTCAACTTCTTAAATAGAAGAATAAATGCAATTGGATGGTTGTAGAGATAGCGAATTATCAATTCTGATATCACGAATTGATCTGAATCAGACAACCATTGATCACCTGAAAGCACTGGACATCTGTTTCGTCCTAGTACAGAACTCTTCGGCAGCGCGCATTCGCGACCCCGTCGGGGACCGAACCTAGGACCCTCTGGTTCCGCGGTGAACACTATACTATTGGACCACTGAGTCCGCTTCTAACGGTTGATATTTATGATTCAGTCCATTCGCGATACGTTATCGCTACCTCATCCATTGTCATCGGTAGGTAACTGCCTCACAACCGATATGGTTGAACTCCACCAGTCACGTCTTCACACTAGAACTCTAGGGATTACCTCACAGAGCTAGTCACTAATGAGCTGATAGAAGCTGTTTCTAAATCAGTTTACTATTCTTTGAGATGATTTCATAAGGTTAGTTGTTTGTAAAAGGAAGCACGAATATTTAAAAAACCCTTTGTAGAGATAAAAGAGAATGATTTCATTTATTATCAACATTTTCAGTGTTCACGTGATATTTTGATCTTAGTATTATTAATAATTAGTTTCTTTATTTAGTCTGTGAGTACTACATGTTGGACAGAATGTAGTTTTCATTAAAGATTTTGATTTAAGCTGTAGCTTAGATTGTTTCATTGTGTTTGACGTTAGAATATATTAAGTTACAGATGAGATGGAATCTTTAGTTGAGAGTTTGTTGTACATACATACACACCTATGAACGGAAACATAACTAAAGGTGATGATTGCATAATACATATTGATTCAGCGAAATGAAATAGATATTATTCTTCTAACTTATTAAAGCTTATACTAATTCGCTATGAAAATTTTCATATTATACATATGACTACTCATAGATATAAAGTAAATATGACTAATGTATGTGACAGAAACACAAGTGATACATCGTTGACTATTGGATTAGGTAAGTTCAAAATATGTAATTTCTCAAGTAACAAAATATCAGACTGTAGTAAAGTAAATAGTACACACTACTCATTGGTTATCTACTTTCATTCAATAACTTATGAACAACCTAATAAACAAATTTATTTACAAGCTTTACAAGAATTATTGAAATCTATCAGTGATAAGGTAAGTTAGTTCTCTATTCTTTTATTGTTTTCTTTTTGATAATAAGCTGTATATTCAGTACTTGAGAATGTATTGTATTCATTTATGCTTAATTTAGAATGTAACTTTTGTTAGTATTCATTCATAGATTTGTAAGTGACATTTTTTAATGGATTGATTAAGATACTGTTTAAAACTAGAATATCACTGGAATGTTTGTACGTTGGAGTATGGAACTTTCCAGAAGTGTACATTCATGATCTCGTCAATAATCCAACCAAGAACCTTCATGATTTTTGTTGAATACGTAACTGGATTAATGTAAAGTGATACATGTTTCCGATTTCAGTAAATTTACGACGTTACTCATTGATTATTTCCATGCAATTAGCTACAATTTTTACACTAACAACATGTTTGAATGACACAGTTCATCATTTCAGAAGCTTATCTTAATGCGATTCCTTATTGACAAAATACAAATCGTAGTCACTTTCGACCAAACTGAATATAACGTATTGACGTTTCTGCAGTATTTTGACATTTGAAGGATTGAAAATTCCCTCATTTCAGTTAAGTATACGAGTAATTGTCTTATTTTCTGTGTGTAGATCATCAATAAACAAAAACCTAGATTTAATTAGCTTGAATATACTAATGGGATTATGTGCAAATTTTGAGTATAAAAAACAGCTACAATTAATACATCTGATAAATACTTGCCCTTAGTACTTTGTAAACAAAAATAAGTCACTGAAGAGATGATTTCGATGAAAATGGTATTAAGGTTAGTTGATTGGATTCGTTACACACTGATGTTAGTAAGGTATGGCTGAAAATCAGGTAGCGCTGGACTGCAGCTGCGTTTTATTATGGGACTTTTCGACAGTACGCATCATCATTTCTGGCATAGGAATCAAACGCATGATCTTTAAGTTGGCGAACGTCTAACCCTTTGTACCATGACGGAGGGAGGTGAGTCTAATGGCAGAATTTCTTCTTTCATCAATTTGTGATATAGAGTGATAACCATCTAATCAACTAAACTTAATACTAGTTTCCACAAAATCATTTCTACTTACTTAGATTAATCAGCTCACCCATGCCTTACTTTAGGATGTTCCTAAAGTTCTAGTGAGAGGAAGTAACAGGTGAAGTACAGGCTTGAGTGATTGTCCCACGACAATAAAAAGTAGTGAAAGTAGAAATTTTAGCATTAGACGCACCCTCGTCATGATGTAGAGGGTTAGGCGTTCACCAACTTGAAAGCCATGAGTTTGATTTCTCTAGTATAATCATTGGTGTGTACTGTTGAAGACTTATACACTAGGACTACACATCTGTCCAGTACTCCCTGATTTTTTATGGTACCCTATTAACATCAATCGGTGACTCATCCAATTAGCTAGAAATAAGTTAGTTAATGGCATTAACATAACACAATTCAAAAAGCATCATCTAAGGGACAATAAAGCTCGCTTTTAAATTAAATCTAAATAAAGCTTATATTTGAAGTGTTCGTTTCTATGGAGAAATGTTATTTTCTTGTATCAGATGATAAAATAATAGTTAAACTGTGTGTCATTCCAGCTTTTCGTATTACTCTTTCATAACACGACGTTTCATGTAAAAATTAAAATCATTTAGAAAAGATATATTAAAGTAAGCACTAAAATGAACACGGCAAATTCTTTTATGTGTAAGAATCGTCGGCTGATTGTAGTTACATCACATTTTTGATATTCATATTGAGTATCTAAAGCAGTACCTTCGTACCCTTTGTATAAGTTTATGAATAATCGTTTGACAACCTTTTTTGAAGTCTAAATTACTAGGTCTGCGTTTCAACATAGACAAATCAAGAATAGGATGAAACAGGTATCATAAACTCCAACCGAGACCACATGCATAATTTACTACAAAAATGTTTAACACCTTTCTTTTCCATTAATGACTTTATTTTAGATGCTAAATCTTATACATTTTGAAACAAGACCACCTATTACTGCATCCAATACACGGGAAAATGTTCAGCATTCCTGTTTGATAACATTGAAAACAAATGAAGAAAACCTAAATCAATTATGTGAAGAACTACGTAACAATAAATATGTTTATGGGATAAATTTAATAAATAATCAGAAACAACAAGGTTAGCTTGGATTTACAATGAAATCAATAAAGTCTTTTCATTATTTATGTACTATTAGTTGATTTTCTGGCTTTTTCTGGGGGTTGGTATATAGTTTTATTCTTAACATTCTTGATTGCTTAATGTTACTTGAATACCATTATAAACCAGGGAAAACATTATATTTTTGGTTTGTCATAGTATGAAACTCCTCAGTGATGCTACTCACCCATAACTGCGCAAGGGCATTCTAACTCAAGGTATTTAAATTTTGTGGAGAAGGTTTAACCATTACAGCCACTGAACCAGCGTCAAATGAAAAAAATTTCACTTCAATCATTTTGTAATATGGAACTCACTGTTGAGGAGTCGTATACTAGAACAAAATATCTATCTAGTGCCCTCTAATTTCTAATGGTATTGGACGGAAATCAATTTGCAATAAATACAACAGGGAACTGAAGTGCAGATCTTCACAAAATCACCTCAAATCAAGTAAAATAATAAGCTCACTACTCACTAAATTCAAGATGTCTTAAATTTTACGATGGAAATTTGTGAATGATGGATTTCAGACTTGTAGAGAGTAAAATATTTGTTAGGGAAATAATTAACTGATCGCCGAGTTGTATCACAAATTGATAAAAGTCAGAATTCTACTATCAGACTCCTTCACAGTAGTTCAGGCGTTCATCGTGAAGCCTGAATCACCTGGTTGTTCTTTTCAAGTAAAAGGGAGGGTGTGAGATACCATTAAGGAATCCTATGCTAAAACAAAACAACTGTTTAATGTTTACTAGTTATGTTTTACTATTTAATTAGCTAGATTATGATAATGTAAACATAATTTTCGCCATGGACTAATGCCTTCTAGAAATTTAATCAAAACTAGAGGCTAATCAATAGTTAATTCATATTAGTTTCGAACTATTAGGAAGTTCACGTTTACAGAATACAGGAGAGGAAGAATCCTAGAGGTAAGTTATTATTAGTTTGCTTTACTAGATGCCTTAATAGATATCAAGAATGGATTTGGATAAGTTTTTCTCTATAAATTTACTTCATGAGACGATTGCCTCAAAAGTTCTAGAGGTTTGGTCTTAATGTGAATATTAACACTCGGGTACAGATTCATTCAGGTTATGAATTTCAAGTAACACAAAACGCATGTTCTAGATCCCACTTCCAGCCAAAGTTTACAGGTGTTCTAGTATTTATTCTTGGCTCTAATCACCTCTCTAACTTTGTTTGAATAATTTGGTTATATAAGAAGTAAAGGCTTCATTTGAATTAACTTAAGCCAACCAGTTGTATGAACGTTTGTACTTATTAGTCACTTCAATTATTCTTTTTCAATTTGGTTTAAAAGTTTGGTATCCTCAACACATTTCTGATTTGGATAAGTGTCAGCATTTACTACTTAAATTTCAACCGGAATTACAAACTGATCATCCGGTAAGTTTACTTGGATATCATTTATCAATTGTTAAGCGTTTATAATTTAGAAAATACAGTTTATGCGTTTGTTTACAGTAACAGTGTTGCCAAGTTAGTCACTTTTGCTCCGCAATAATGTTCAATGCTATGGAAAGTTAACGAAGTGTAAATAGTAGTGTCGTTCATTAACAATTTTCTACAAGATTAACCATTTATCTAGTTTCTAAGCACTTTCCTATGTAAACAATAACCTTTCGATGTAAAGTTCACAAAAAATTAAAACTCCTGACTACTACATTCCAATTCAATGATCTACAGTTAACTAGTTATCAGATAGATCTTAAGATCTTAGGTTTAATTCATGGTAGAGTCATAGGTGCACACTACCAACTAATTCCAAACTACAACAAAATGATTGTTTGAATCCAAATAATTGAAGAAAAAATCGAAATCAACAATAGTACATAATGCAATCGTATGATCACTGACTATACACATTTGTTGATCTTAGAATCATTTATTGAACAGCTGTTATGGCATAAAATAAACCGTCTGAAATATCAACGCCAATGGATGCCTAGTCGATCACTTTGTGTCTGCCCTATGCTTATTCGATCCCACTCCTGAATAATAGAACACAACAATGACGAACTAACCGGACAAAGCTATATTGTATTTCATACAATCCTTTATATATTCATAGTATCAGACCACACTGTCAACCAATTAGGAACCTAACATTTATTCAAAATATGAGTAATAGTGAAGGTGAACTGGAGTAATGTATACACAATCATTTAACATTAGTTCATAAATGAGAAATGAGATACTAACAATTAATGTATTAAATGAGAGGATAGATCAAGGGCAACATAATAGTAATAGAAACAAAATGCTAACTTTGTATACAATCAAAAATAATGAAACAGTCTATGGAAGAACGGTTCTCGAAGATAATCTTCGTTAGATGCCCGGTATATAAGCAGGATCAATTATTTCAGTATTAGTGAATGAAATAAATAGACTTTCCTTTTTGATTGTATTATTGTCCACAAATTAATTAGATAAATGTTTTAAACAAAATAAAAGTTGAAGTCAACAAGTTACTTGAATGAAATTTCAAGATGTGGAATTATTAAAATAAAGAATCATGAACAGTGTTAAATAATCACAATCAGTTGGTAATGAATGGTATTTTATCCATTTAATGAATTCGTAAAAGTTGAAAAGAAAGGAATCACTGAATCTTAACACTATGTTTTAATTTAAACCTATTTGTGGTTAAGTACACATGCCTATACGTGGTAGACGGGTTCTAAAATATGCATCTGTTATTGGATATTTCTTTCTAAAAGGTACTTTATATTGATATGACTTTATAAAAGTAACTATTAATTGTAGTTGATCGAATAATTCACAGATTAACGTAGGTAGGGTACCAATCAAAATCACAGAGCACTGGACAGCAGTTGTGTTCTAGTACAGGACTCCTCAGCAGTGTTCACCTTAGATTCTGCCTCAGGGGCTCCAGGTTTACTGACGCCTACTATTCCACACAACTGCACAGGCATCAAATAGTGCAATTTCCACTTCCATCAATTTGTGATGTAGCGCGATGATACATGATACCCTGCCAACACCAATCTGCGACGAATTCAATCATCTAAACTCATAACATATCTCCACAAACCATCTCAACTTAACTTCAAATTTATTAGTTTTATTCGATACAGAATAATTTCGATTATGTATTTATGAGAACCAAGAAGCATTGGATAGCTGTTTTGTCCTAACATACGACACCCCATTATATAACACAACACAATAAATATCCATTCTCACTGGAGATAACCGTCGAATTCTTGACATATTCAGGCTATACCAGTCATCGATTTTCACTAGAACTTCAGGGAAATCCTGAACGTAATAACTTGTTAGCTGATTATTATTAACTCCGTGTGGAGCCCCACTGATGGTAGCTAAAAAGAGAAACCAAAGCTAAAAAAGCACTGGACAACTGGGGCAGCAATGTTACAAAAGTTTAGCACAGCTTTTCTCCGGGATACTAACAAACGCAACGAATTCAAAATAATTCTCAACAATAAATTCCAGGCATTTGACGATCTACTAGAAAAGGCTGGAGCTAATATGGAGGGCAAGTAGAAAGAGATTAAGGAAACAATAACTTTAACATATCAAAAGGTTTTGGGTCGCAAGGAGAACCACCATAAAGAATGGATTTCTGTTGGTACTCTGGACAAGATCGAAGAAAGGAGGAGCAAGATAATAGCAATTAATAACAGCCGGACAAGAACAGAGAAAGCCAAGGCACAAACCGAATAGACAGAAGTTAACGCGCAAGTGAAGAAAAGCATCAGGTCGGATAAACGGAAATATGTTGAAGACTTAGCAATGATGGCGCAGAAAGCTGCAAGAGACGGAAACTTGAGGCACCCATACAATACAACGGAGAAGCATGCTGGGAAATTCGGTTATCCAGAACGGCTAATCAATGGCATGGCTGGCAAATCAATCACAGATGCATTGACAACAAAACAGGTTGGTAGAACACTTCGAAGAACGGTTGAATGAACCAGTCCCACTGAACCCGCAGCAGCCACCACAAATCTCCCTATAAACACCGACCCACCAACAGTCGAAGAAATCAAAATGGCCATCCAAATGCCAAATTAAAAGTGGCAAGTCAGCAGGGCCAGACAATATACCAGCTGAGTGATTCACTGAAGATAGATATAGAAGCAACTACAAAGATACTACACATTCTCTTCAGAAAGATTTGGTCGGAAAAACAAGTGCAAGCAGACTAAAAGGGGGGTACCTCATCAAGATACCAAAGATAGTATAGACATCTGAGCAATCGCAAGAAATACAGAGGCATCACTCTACCTCCATTACCAGAAAAAGTATTCAACAGAGTGTTATTGAACCGAATAAAAGATCCAGTCGACACCACACTTCGAAATCAACAGGTCAGATTCTGTAAGGACCGATCGTGTATCGACCGAATCGCTACTATACGGTTCATTGTTGAATAATCAATTGAATGGAATTCACCACTTCCTTAACTTCCTCGACTACGAAAAGACATTCGACAGCGTGGATAGAAAAATATTATGGAGCCCTCCACGACATTATGGCGTACCTGAGAAGATAGTCAACATCATACGGAATTCTTACGACGGATTAAATTGTGAAATCGTGCATGGAGGTCATCTCACAGATTTATTCAAAGTGGAGACCGGTGTTAGACAAGGCTGCTTAGTCTCACCCTTCCTCTTTCTACTGGTAGTTGACTGGATCATGGAGACTGCAACATCTGAAGGCAATCCCGGAATACAGTGGATAACATTAATGCAACTCGACGACTTGGACTTTGCAGATGATCTAGCTCTTCTATACCACGCACAGCAACAAATGCAGATGAGAATGGACAATGTAGCATCAGCCTCGGGAGCTGTAGGTCTCAACATATACAAAAGAAAGAGCAAGATCCTTCGATACAAAACAACAAACGCTAACCCAATTACACCTGACGGAGAAATTCTGGAAGTTATCAAAACCTTTAAATATTTGGGCAGTATCAATGATAAACAAGAAGGGTCTGATGCAGATGTGAAGGGGCGGATTGGAAAGGCAAGAGCAGCATTTCTTCAACTAAATAAAACATTTGAAACTCAAATCAACTGTCAGTCAACATTAAAGTTAGACTTTTCAATACAAATGTGAAGACAGTTCTGTTGTATGGAGCTGAAACTTGCATTCAGAAATATGAAATGCATCATTCAATATATACAAGTATTTATAAACTATTGTCTACTTAGAACACTTCGGATCCGTTGACTGGATACCATCAACAGCAACCTTCTATGGCAGAGAACAAATAAATCGAAATCCAGTCAAGTAAGAAATTAAGAAGAGACACTGGAGGTGGATAGGACACACATTCAGGAAATAATCAAACTGTGTCACAAGACGATCATTAACTTGGAATCCTGAAGAGCAAAGGGAAAAAGGAAGATCCAACAACACATTGCATCAGGAGTTGGAGACAGACATGAAGAAAATGAAGAGTACTTGGGAAGAGCTGAAAAGGGTTACCTAGGTCAGAGTTGGCTGGAGAAAGCTGGTCGGCGGCCTATGCTCCACATGGATTCACAGGCATCGATTGATTAATGTTATATAAATGTGGTTTAATGGAAATCGTTTTGAACTTTTTATACATATTCATGGTCTCTGTGTATTGATTTGTTATGTTAGACGACTAAAGTAAGGTAACAAACTTTCAGAACTGTGTTTCATAAGACTGTTTTATTTCTTTTAGTTGAGGGTAGTGTAACCATTTTATTTCTATCATTGTAACGTTCCTCTTACCCTATCTTCTTGTTCAGTATACTTACTGTTAGCATATTGTCTGTTATTATGACCTACAGTTAATTGATTGTGTTCAAGTTACCCCTATTCACTACCACTGTCTCCCATGTTTTTTATTAATGTTAAATATGTAATTGGTTTGCTGTGTGGTCTGTTTATATGTATATATGAAGGGATGCTGAAATATAATATGATTTTTTCTTGGTTGATTCATTGGCCTGCAATCCTCTTAATCTTGCTTCGGATTGAATTGGCATCGAGCAGAAATACAGCGACCAACTAGGCACGCGTTGGCATCGGTATTGCAACCACAGTATTTTTACGCCATAATCGATGAGAAATTACATAATAAAACGAAATAATTGAAACGAATGCAAGCAAAATACTGTACAAGATAAATAATAATGTTACTCTTGACTACTCTATAAGTATTAAGATAAATCATTTTGTTATTACAACTTTTAGGGATTCCATGATAAAGTTTATAGAGAACGACGAGAGAAAATAGCTCATATAGCCTTTAATTATAAACAGTAAGTTTTCTTTAATTCTATAATTCAGTGTTTTGATTTAATTTGTTTCTTACCTGTGAGTACATTTAATATCTACTAACATAAATTAAAGTTTTCATTTAGTTGCTAGGGCTGGTTGTTGAAAATAATATTTTTTATATTATAATAATAATTAGTTATTTGAATCACCTCATTGTGGATATTTGTGACTTCATTTAGATTACGCAATATGTGTATTCTGAGTGAATTGTCCCGTGAATACTACTTTTGGAATATTCGTTAGAATGTTGATTTTTTGATTGGGTTCAAGTTTCAATCCGAATGTCAACAATAAGATGCAAGTACATCTAGTTGACGTGTTTCGAACAAGACGAAATGTATATTCTAGATTCTACTATTAGCCACATTCCATATAATCTTAGAGAATTTTCGCATAATAAGTTGTGTAAATTGAAAAATGTTACAGCATGACACTATCTTATTAGAAACTGTGATATTCCTTTCAGGTAAATTAAAGTAGCATATAAAAGACTGAAAATGGAAACATTTTAAGTACAATTAGTGCATTCCATGATTATTTATTTGATCATAAACAAATTACTGACGAATGTTTTTAGCTTTTATTTCTACATAACTAACGTGGAGTCGGTAGAATGAATATTCCTAGTGAACGTTATAATTCGCGTAGCTACTAAGTTGTTGCGCATTATCTTGTGACCAATTAGTGACAAATATGTTTGTCTAGTTATTAGTTATGGTCGAAATCTGTCAATTAAGTCACTAATCTAGATGTTTTGATATAGCCTGCACTATCATTTTCGATATAAAGTAGTTGAAGATATTCGTCTATAGACACTGGACCTAGATTTCGTACAAGTTCAGTCTAGAGGGTGTTAATCCATACTATAGAAATACCGATTCACACACTCCTCTTCAGCACTTTTAGTAATATATTAGTATCACACAGTTAGCTAGTTCACGTAGTGTAAATCTAATATTCGACAAATATTTATTTTTGCAAATACTAACTTGATTAATAATGTTAGTAAAAACGTATTCTGTTAACAATTCCTATGTGTATGACTCTCTTATGATGACCTGAAAGACGAATCATATTGTATTCTAAACATGATCATAGAAAGAATGTATAACGATTATTATTTCGTTAAATTATGACTTCACTGCACTCATTAATATACGTTACTATGACTGTGAACAAGGAAAATCCAGTCTACCAATTAACAAACGTTCTACATTGTGACCCCAATACGTTTAGAATGCTAAAAAATGTCATTACAAAAATACACTATTTAGTCTCAAGGAGTGTTTTTTGTCCCGTTAGTTTGGTTAGTTTAAGTTTGTTAATTGCTGAACATAATAACTGAACAGTATAGATGATAAATAAAAGAATAATTTTGAAGTTGATTAGATAACCAGTGTGGAAAGTCAGACAGTACAAAAGTCTTTTGAATGTAATGATCTAGATTCATATGATTTTCTTCCTATATCTGGGAAGCGACATCTAGAAGCATAAGTAGTGTTGAATAGGATTCGATATTTAACTCCAAACGATGCGTTTGTACTATCTCAATGACCTGCATCTAATAGTTGTACAAGAATACTGTTTCTGAATATTCTACAATGTCTTTTGTTCAGTCGTAAAGGGTGATAAATTTCGACGCAGTAAGTCCAGTTCAGTTACCATCACAGAAACAGTTAAACTAACGAATACACAGAGTTGCTGAATCTGCATTTTCAGTGTATGAATAAAAAATGTTTAAGTTACTTAGAACTGATCAACCGATTCATTTAATAACTCTGTTAATACATCATGTCAGTCTCGTGAGTAACCTCAGTACATAAGTAATAATATGAAAATTATGAATTTTTGATTTACTTATGTAATAAATACAATATCATGTGCATAATGTTGTTGATCGTTTACACATACAGTGGTGATCCTATACCTGAAATTGAATATACCAAAGAAGAAATCGAAACCTGGTAAGTATAGGTTTTTGTTTTTATAGTGTATACAAATACACCTTCATCTGAGAGACATGAAAGAATGAAATGTAAGCTTCGCGTTAACTTACAGCTCTTTCATAGGAAAAAATATGTAGAGAGAGGTGATTCTAATAATCACATATGCAAGGAAGACCCGGTATTCATGATCATAAGATAAAAGAATTTATTTCATCTTAGTATGACATCACTTTGAAAATTGTTAACAATTGATTGAAATCTCTAACAGCTCTAATCATTACCATAAATTTTGCTACGGTAAGAGATTTTCAGTAAATTCGAACATAATGAAATGTACTATTAATGAGAAGAAACCAATCGCTTAACTTCTTAAGTTCATTGATAACTAACTACAGGATTGAAAAGAACGTATTCAGCTGTTAAATTAGTTCTTGTGTCAAATAAATTATTTATAAAGACAGATAGACGTGGACGAATTATCTCTTTATGTTACCAATTTACACGCTCATGTTAAAGCATTCACATTAGGACAACAGAAATGAGGACTGATGTCCGTATCTGTGAACACATACCAGATCAACTGAGACTAAATGGTCAACATGTTTTCAACAGTGTCATTACACATCATCTACTTGATACTGGATACCAAATTAATATATCAAGATCTTTCAAAATAAACAATTCTGAAACGATATATTACTCATGACGTTTCGCAAAAGCCATCAATCTATAAAGGGTGGAATTGAACCGACGTATTTAGAAGGATATACTCATCAGTTTAAGGTTACTGTATTAGCCTTTGCTTCAAGTATTTGGTTGCATAACACCTAAATTATTAATTTATTTGACTCACCTTTAGATTAATTAATTGGGCGTTGCTCATCTCTCTACTGTGTTAATCTATCCATTTCACAATTGATATGCGTTAATTGTTTGACCTCAATTTGTGTTATCCAAGATTAGTTGTCACTATGCACTCCTAAATATTCATCTAGAATTTGTGCATTATTTGGGCTCTAATAGTGAATTGTTTTGATGATATTTTTTTCATCTCTTCATGTTGTTATTGTTTTGTATTATTCGAATTCATCATTAACTTGATATAATGAGCTTTAGATGCATGGTACATTGATAATCCAATCAAATGAATTTAATCGAAATTATCTGAATTCTAGTTCAAGTGAATTCTTATTATTACTAGATAATATACCATGCAAACAAGCCAATATAATGTAATGATTTGAAACAATTATAATTATTTTTGTTGTTTGCATTCATCACAAATTGATCTTGATTGAGAATCAGTGAAAACTATGAAGCACTAGATAACTGTTTTGTCTTAGTAGGCGCACTCCTTACCAGTGAGTACTCTTGGTTTTGCTTTATGGTCAGCCATAGTGGACTGATGTTCAATGTCAGAAATTCCACTTCAATCAATATGTAATGTATATAAATGATTAGTCAATGTCATTGATGCAAATCGTTTTCTTCCAGACAAGCCTGAACTCCACTAATATTAACTTGTCACTAGAATTTCTGGAACATCTTGAAGTTAGTGACTAGTGAGCTAATTATTTTAGTTGATTTAAGGTGGCTTTGTGGAAAACGGTATTTAATTTTGTTGTCTGTATTCGTGGTACCCAATAGTTATCAATTTATAACGAATACAGGTAACAAAATGAAATACCAGTCTCATCACCATAATTCACCTGATTGTTATCACTTCTTTTAGGTTGTAAGGCAGCTGAAGGGAAACCGTAAAGTCAATGGATTCATCTTATCCTTCTACGATTATTGTTGTTACGTCATCCAAATACATAAATGGGAGAATTTCTGTAAAATATAATAGATTCTTTTTAAAAATAAAGTAAGCTAGTTTAGGGACTACAAGTGCTACTTTTGCAAATAAAGATCAGGTTTGGAAATGTTAAAGCTACAGTAGTGTAAAATCTTTTAATTTGTGCTTTCTTCAAGCCTAGCAGTTAGACAATATATATGATACTGAAGGATGACTCTGAGGAGGAGGTGGGATTCAAAGTGACAAAAGCTGATTAGTTGTTCTTGGGCTGAGCTGGAGACAGATTTACACTTGTGTTTTAGGAGCCGTATCGAGTAATATTCTGAAATGCGTTTAGAAAGAGTTCAGTTAATGCAGCCACTTTAATAAGCTTCATATAATCAAAGTAGACTTATGGATGTAGATATGTGATTTGACTGTAATTTCTTCAATAACATGACATAGCATTAATTTACTTTCTTATATTTCTACAACACAGGGGTTTAGTATTCATAAAAATGAAAGACATTCACGCTACTAGAGCATGCAAAGAATACATTGATGGATTTCAGCTATTAGAAAAATATTGCAACTATACTTCTGAAAGCATACCACAACTTCAATCAGTCTCTGAATTTATGCATCGTGAGTTCTGTGTATAATATGCATGACATTTCCATTTCTCTATGGAGTCTCCTATTTAGTTACTTGATGAAACTCCTAGACCCTCACATAAAAAAGATGAATTCATTTGATTAACGAATTCTGTATGCCGTTTTATCCTGTCACACGTAGTGTGTGATAGATAGGATTAAGGCATTTAATGTGGTGCATCGTATACCATCACGCTTTCTGAACTGGGTTCAATTTCGTCTACTACATAAAACTGAAGCTCTAAGTATTCCATTTAACAGTTCGAGTTTATGTATTCAAATAAAAATTGTAACGTTTCCATAATGTCTATATAAGACTTATTAAATAATATTTCCAGTTCTTCGTACCCTTTGTTGTTTGATTTTACTTCACCCCTTTCATATCTGTTCTCTATTCATTATATATTTGAATTGATTATTTGCAAACTTTCTAATTGAATCGTCCCTAATTATAACTGTGATTATTGTTTTAATAAGCTTAATTTCCCGAGTTTCGAAATTTTGCTGCCTAACACTAATTGATGATAGTGGAAAATCTACCAATGGACACACGCTTAACGAGTGCAGAGGGTTAATCACTAGCCACCCTGAGGGCTCTGGTTTCGACTCCCTTGTGGAGTTTAGAGTATGCACTACTAAGAAGTACCATGCTAGGACGAAACAATTATTCAATGCTTCTTGGTTTCCAATTGTACCAACCAACATTATTCTGTGATGAATAAAAACAAATACTTATTCGTTTTGTTGAGAATTTTGTTATTTGAATAATGTTAATAATGTAAGTCACTAGACACCTACTCATTTGTTCAAAGTTTAAGAAAACTTCACAAGTTTAGATGGACTTTGGCTTCATCGTAGACGGAGTTGTGGAAGTATACTGATGATGAACCCTACACTAGGGAAAAGGTTTTAACGATTTCCTAAATAAAATCAACTCTTGATGCAAAGTATAACACTAAACTTTGCCATTTATAATTATATATTTTCCTTTTGTAGGTACATCAGGATTTCGTATTCGACCTGTTGCTGGTTTAGTTACACCAAGAGATTTTTTAGCGAGTCTAGCATTTAGAGTATTCCAAAGTACTCAATATATACGTCATCATTCACGTCCTATGCATACACCAGAACCGTAAGTTCAAATTGCTTCTATCTTCTATGCGTAATCATGTTTTACTACGGTTGATACAACTACTACTTTGATATTCATCATGATAATCTGATTACTTTATACTAATGGCATGTGATAGCTGGAACTAGGCTGTACGTTGCTGGGGAATCACTAGCTAAATGTTTTTAATTGAAGTTGTTTTCTAAAAATAGTAAAGTATTTCAAACATACCTTAACTGGGAACGATTATCATCTGCAAGATTAGATAAAACAGAAACTTAGATGGAGAAATAAATTTAGTTACTAAGTGATAATGAACTTCCACTAGTGTTCCAATGTTACGTTTAAGAATGAAACAAGAATGTGTGTTGATAAAAATCTAAAATAAGATTCATGTTCTATGGTCAATAACCATTATTCATTTCATAAGGTATCTTTTTTAAAAGTATATGGCTTCATTTTGTTGAAATCATTTATTGACAACTTTAGAGATTGCATCCATGAACTCATTGGTCATGTGCCGATGTTAGTAAACAGAGAATTCGCTGATTTTTCTCAAGAACTGGGTTTAGCATCTTTAGGAGCTTCTGATGAAGAAATTACTAGACTATCAACGGTAAGTAAACTAATGTTTCTTTAATCATTTAATGCTAAACATTTTAAAACAATTATTCGGAAGCCTTTGATTTAAGGTTTAGGATAGTTAAAACTCATCGACCATCTCATATCTTACGAGATGTAACCAGTCTATTTTAATTTAGACTAGTGGTATCTATTAATACATCTACAGGTACTACCAACAGAAATGGATTCTCGTAACTTTTGGCATATTAAAGGCGATTAATCATCAAGTAGTAGTCATAAATGTTTACCCCGTAGTGATGATCGGATTCTGTCGGTTAGTGTAAGATCATTTTATTTATGAATAAAAACATAACAACTTTACGATTAATATTGTCACCTTCATCGAGAGTCTTAATACTCTTATTCTACTATTGAAGTATTTAATAGTTATTTGTGACACACGAAGTATATATTCAGCATTATGTTCAATAAGTCTATATGCCAAATAATCTTCCCTGTTCACTTAACTAATCTAATCATAATTTTATGAACATATTAACATGAAGATTTGCTAATGAAGTTCTTAGGAAGTCTTGACCAGTCGGCAGAGAGTCAACTACCCATCATTAGTAATTGATGAAAGTTGAGCTGAAATCTGGAAATGATAAAAGTTGGAGATGTGAAACAGTTGTCTAAAGGTAGAATATCCAGTTTAGAAATAGTTAACTATCTCCTTAAACAAACAGATGTTTTACAAATAGTATTCAAGGTTACCTAAAGGATTTTATTCGATATATAAACTTTCAAAAACGACTAGTTAAACAGACAATTAAATAATGATGAAACCAAATAGGGATTAAGGATTTCAACAACAAAGATAGGAAATTCAAAGAAGTAAAATGAAGATATAAATGGATTCAAACGGTCTCTTAAACATCTTTTACTGATAAAAGAAAATCGAAGTGAGTAATTTCAGACCCAGTAAACGTGACATTGCTATCATAGATCAAGTTATTACGTTATCACTAATTTAATTGACTCAACATCATATTCATCATGTTTGATATTAAGCTAGTGAAGGTAGTTGGTTGGAATCTCTGTTCAATCTGGTTTTCGTTCTAAATGGCACTGTTTACCTAGATACACCTATAACTCTGAAGAAACTGATACTTCAAGTATGATTATAATCCAAACAATCTAGGTTCAGCACTACCGTCTTGAACTGCTAAAACTAAATGATTCGGGTTCGAATTTTACTGGGAGTATCAGTTCCCTCATTGTTGCAACTACAACGTGTAAACAAGTGTTTACCAACATGGGATCCACGTTTTTAAGTTTTACCTCTTATCACTTTCAATCGCATAACCATAGGAAAGTCTTTTCAATATGAAGCTTCAACATGGTTTATTTAAAAAATTTTAAAGAAAAGGTAAAGTTAGATTACTGAAATTTAGAAATTGGCTATTGTTTTTACTTAGAGAACAAGACATTTACTAGCGGATAGATGCTTATAGACACCTAATGGTCAACATGCAACTAATACAAATAAAACTTATTGTCTTCATTACAGCTCTATTGGTTTACTGTTGAATTTGGTTTATGTCAAGAAAATGGTGAAACACGTGCTCTAGGTGCTGGAATTATGTCGTCATTTGGTGAACTGGAAAATGCCTTTAGTGATCAGTCAATAAAACAACCTTTGAGTATAGAAAATGCAGCAGTACAATTATACGATGATGTTGGATATCAACAGACATATTTCGTAGCTGAATCTGTGGAATCAATGAAACGTGAACTTCGGTTTGTTTTTAACTAATATGTGCTTTGATTGAATGCACTATTCACAACTATTGAGATGATAAATGTTACACTACTTTTAAGTAGTACACTTCCAAACAATATGTATAGGATATTTTAAAGATTTATAGACTACTTGTAATTACGAAAATATTTATCATTACAAATTTTCCTAACATTTTATCAGTCTTATTATTATTACAACTTTTGACTGAAATCATATTATGAACTACAGGAATGATTCATTTGTACGATGACGTATGCTGAGTGTCAAATCTGTTGTGATAGTGACAGGAGTTCGTAAAATCCAGTATATGTAGAACATATAAAGAAGCATGTATAAGAATTTATAATAAATAATAAGTAAAACATGTTAACAGTTTGGGACAACAGTCAATGAGTTTCATAAGACTTCTAGATAGGTAATGCTAATGAATGTTATCAACCATGAAGCTAACATTCTCAGCTTTCTATTGATAGAATTAACAGAATAAGTGACAACTAAAATAACCAGTTTCTTTCAGCTCGTCGATGTAGCAGTGAGTATCTTCATCACTATTATAGGCATTATATCTCAGTAAGACATAGAACTATCAATTTCTAATGATATAATGTATATCTTGCCAGCTACTAAATTCTGATTGTGCAATTTGTACCTTCAAATAAAATAATAGAATAACATTGTTTCATAACTTCAGATATCTTAAAACAATAAAATACGTGGAAGTAGAAAGATGGGATAAGATAATTTCCCCTATGAAAAAATCGTAGATAGAAAAAACGATAGAATAATTCAGGAAGCACAACATAGCTAGTTAGTCCTAGCCTAGAACTCTTCTTCAGTGAAGATCTAAAACATCAACTAAATTACTCAAAAATCAAGATGAACTGAGAATAACATAAATTCATTTTAGTGTATCATTAGCTTGCTATTTAAAACTGTTAATTGTAAGTAGTATGATATCAAATCATTTAAAAAATGAAGTTTTATGAATGGGCAATAATAACATGTTGGACAATCACTGATATATGGACAGTCAATGAGATTAGACGGTGGTTTTTGACAAGGGGTATAACATCTACTTCTTGATTACAACTGATTTCATCTTCATTGACTTTTCATCGGTATGAATATCTAGATAATCGTATCGCCTTAGTGAAATCAGGTTAGCAGGTGCACATTGTAGTCAAGTTTTTCCTCAATACTATAGTAGAAACTTATTGATTGTTGGCTGTAAATAAAATTAAACTAAGATGTTATACCACATGCTTCATTCATCACTGGCGAATGTATATAACTCACTAATTTCGGAGGTTTTCCTTATTCGATAATTATTAAGTCTTTTTTAACTTAGCATCACAAGTTAGTCTAAGTTATTAAGACATCACATCTTCATAACTATTTTGTATTTGGCTGTTTCGGTGAGTATTATCCCAATGTTTCAGTTTATATTCATTCGTTTTGTAGTTCAATTATTATCTGATCATGTAACTAGTCGAATTTTTCAGAATACAATAACGAAATGGATCAATGCTAAAATGTCTACGGATTGACAATCGATTTGAATACTTTACTCGATACTGAATTTTTACCTTTTCCAAATGAATTTAGTGTTTTCAGTTGTACGCATGAATTCAAATAAGTAACAGCCTGTCATATATTTTTAAGCTAATCTATGCTCAATTATATGACTATGAAGAGGTAGTCACTTTGTTCAATTTACTGTTATTCACAATAATTAAAAAATGTATTCGTCTTCATACTCCATTGTCTCATTCGGTTTGCGTATCTTTATCTACTACCAATTTCAAAGAGGGTATTACATAACAAAGGATTTTCTTCTTTTAATAACTCATATGATTCCCTTTCAATTATTATTACTTCTTTTATTTTTAGACGTTACATAAATTCATTTAAAAAATCAACATGGACAATATACGATCCAATTACAGAAACAGTGCATATGAAATCTAGACATTCTATACGACATGATATTGTACAACATATAAAAGATGAAGTTGATCAGTTGGAAATATTAATTAATCCTTCTGTCAGCATAGAACATCGTGAATAATTAACATCGATGAATCTTATTTACTACGATTTTATGAAACAATAAATCAATTATTTAATTAAAGTCATTTGATTATACATTCATTATTATTAATACAGTGAGATATTTAATGAATGTAATATATGAAACAATTTACTATTTGAAGATTTCTTGATATGCTATGAACACCAACCAATACGGATTAAAGTCGATCAAATAATTGATACGATCTAGCCAGAAAAAATATAGTGATCATTAACAATAAGACTGACTGATAGATCTTCTAGAGTCTACTGTGATCCTGCGAACCCGAGGTTAGATTAAAGAACACATGATAACTAAGCTAACAACTAGAACCAATATATTGGGCATTTCTTTATATACATGTATAATCTGAGCACACAGCTTACCAATTAGGAAAATAACATAGATACAGAAGAACGGAAACAATGATAGGAAACTGGGGTAACGTGTATACTATTAGTTATTCATAGTTCATGAATGGAAAATGATACAGCGACAGTTAGTAGATTAATATGGGTGGTTAGGACGATGGAGATATACAAGCAGAAATAAAAAGCTTTGTGTAGATACAAATTGAAATCTGAGAAAAAATTTTCGGGAAAAGAGTTTTGGAAGTTAGTCAATCGTCACGATTTACCCGACCCATCATTTCTATAAAATTATTTAAAAATTCCTCATCTAGTACTTTCTGGTTTTCAGTGGTACCCCATCAACACGAATCTGTGAAGAATTGAACTGAATACTAATTTCCACAAGCCATCTCAATTCTTTTCAATTTGTTAATTATAAATCTATAAACTAAAAGTGAAAATACTACTTATTACAAAATATTTCTCACGATTTAGACCAGTGATATCTGTATCAATAATAACGATAATTGTTTGAAAAATCACCCTAGAACATAGAAGTATTGAGTGTAACTATTTTCACAAGAATAAAAAAATCTGAATCGATGGAACTACTCAAGTTGGATTATGATTGACAAGCGGAATCCAAGATGCGTGTTTCGTCCTATTCGGGACGGCTGGATGTACCTGCATCCAAATGTTGATGTTCACGCTGCGATTCGAACTCAGTCTGCTTCGTGACAAACGCCACAGCGTTCACCACTAGGCTACTGTGTCCGGTGAAATTACTACTTGTAAATTACTACGTTCGAAATTATTAAAAAATATATTTTTTATTCTTATCATAGAATGGAAATGTTAATATTAGACTTGTTATATATATTGTGAATAGTAAGTGTATCATTGCAGTTAGTTTCAATACACATTGTTTATAGTCAATCCTCAGAAAACTGCTTCATCCTAGGTTCATTTAATATTGAATGAGTTGATAAAGTAGGAATCATATAATAATAATCATATATATATTCTATAAAGCAATTAATGTTAATGAGAAACATTCAAAAATGAACTTATCCCCATATAAATTTTCGGATTTATATTATAATACTACTGTTATATCTCGAGATTGATAGCTTGACAAGCCGCAGACAACTTTAGCACTCAAAGGCTTTGAACCCTCCTAGTTGTGAATTTAGAAGACACAAGACTAGCAGACAGGAAATTTTATTCTAGTAAGATAGAGAAGGAGTTAAGTACAAAATATTCATATATTTATAGTTTTGTGAAACGAAAAAAATCAGTGTTATAATCCATCCAATCCAAACTAAGAAGTTTCAACTATTACCCAATCAGAACGCGCCATATTATGATTCTGGAAGGTTCTGTCTATTAATGATTAAATGGAATGTCTCCGGTACTTTCAAGGATTCTGGTAGCTTCGTTGAGGTATTTGGGAGCTGTCCCAACAACGACTACATAGAAATATTTCTGTAAAGCATAGATCATAACCTAGACAAACTTGTTTAATGACAGAAATCAATATACTTAGAGTTTCTTTGTTGAAACAGTATAACATATAACAGTTCAGAAGTAAATTGTCATCTCTTCTGTTACTATAAAAGCATTTTTGAAATAAAGCAATACGCTTGCATACATGGCTAAAACAAGACTTATATAATAAAAGAATTTCATTTCAATTCATTAAAATGAATAAAAAAAATCATTAATATTGTCAAACTAATGAAAACCATTTTCATAGAAATGAAACATCCTCTAGTTAATTGAAATTTAATAAAATTTATGGTATAGAAATATTGTTTACTTATGAGTAGTTTACCATGGTGATTATGTAATATGCATATGGTTATAAGCAGAATAAATGACATAAAAGTAAAAGTATTTCTATCTAATAAGATAACGATTAGCCACAGAAACAAATATAATTAGGTGCTAAAATAGATTAAAGGATATCAATTCTATGAGTCACTTATTTACCATTCAGTTTATACCTAGTTATTTTGTCCTATGAGACTTTATAAGTGACACTGATTAAATGTTATAACGTAGAATCATTATGGAAAATTGCTAAGGATACGCGAATTAAGGGGACACCTCGATACCTGCTAACAACGTAACACCAAGCGACACAACCACAGGAAGCTAAGCTATTCGCAGCGCCCCAGCCCAGCTAACTAGACGAATGTTCGAAGTCAGAAAAAAGCGTTTAATTCCAAAGGACAACCATGGAAAACGTATATCAACATCTCATGCGTACATATACGAAAAAAACGAGCTTCCTTGGAATGTCATAAATAGTGTACTAAAATAAACAACGAACCAATAAGATTTAGCGTCTTGTTAAGTGGGCAATCACATAACTTGAAGGTGAAAAAGGAACATTTTAGCACGAAAACGAGAAATTAAATTTACACAATGAAATCACAAAAACAACTGGTTTACCAATGAGAATTCTGAAGATCTAACATCCCCAACAGAAAAAGATTTAAGTAGAGTTAATATGATTGAAAATATAATATGTGTGTCATTCCACTGAACATTTCTTTAATCTTGTCCTATGTAAAAGAAAATCTCAAGGATACAACCATCATGAATGTGATGTATACATATTTAATTAATCTCATCTCAGTTTGTATGACTAAGCGATTTTAAATTATGACTATCCTATCAGAAATGTGCACCCTCTTCAACATCAGTTAGTCTGATATAACGTAGAACTTAGTACATGCGTACATCAGTTCAAGTTGTCATACCACAATTGGCAGAAAGAGATTAAATTGTCTGACCAAATCCCAGGGTAGGAAAGGTAGTAATAGTGTTAGTACTAAGAGAAAGGTATAGAGATTGGAGATAAGATTTGAGAAAATATAATTCAGTAAAAAAAATTTGTGATAAGCTCAAAAACTTAGAATCTAGAGGAAGACAAAGAGTGGATGCACCTGCGCAGTTGCCAATGATTCTGAGCCATATCACCTAAAGTCTCTCACCATTTGTTACGATCATCACCTGCACCCCAACCAGATAGTCTGCATCTATTAACATGACTCAGCCTAATTTTCAATGACTTCGACAACTGGTGTCATGTTTTCATCTGTCTCTCTTCAACATACCTCTTAGATTCTTATATCAATCACTATATCCATAAATATATTATGTAACACTTTATTTTACTAATAAAAATATTTTGTATAATTTTAAACATATAAAAAATGGGGGCTGCTTATTCGTCGGCTGAGGTGTTTACGTGACATACTAACCAGTTATCGTGTCAATACTAAAATCATCTGTAATCAGTTATTGTTGAAATTCACACTATCTGTCATAGAAAAAGTGTAACTATACATGCATATTAAACTATTCTACATGAATGTAGTTTGCATTAAATTGCATAGCTACCACAGAATCATAGGGCGTATTTTTTCGTAAATACAATTTGTATATGGTTTTCTTGTTGTGAAATATGTCACTTTAACTTTTAAAAAAAATATTGATGACATTTTACTCTCGTTAAGAACGAAACTGCAGTGTATTTGTGTCGTCTAAGACCATTTAGGTAATCTAAGTTAGGTTTACATGATTAGTAATTTTCCTGAATGGTTTATATTGTTTTTTAGTTTGTAGTGATTAAACTATAAACCACTGATGTAGTATGTTCATATTTTTTTGCATGTAATAGTTGTATAACTCCAATTGACGTTTTTCATTTACATTCACAGATGGTACTGTGAAGGATGAAACAATTTAATTGAAGTTAATGTAAACGTAAATAAATTTAAACAATAAACAAAAACAGAAAAAAAAGAATATTTTTGTTTCATAACTGAAAATATTGATTTTTGTACAAATCAGTAAATAGTATTAGATATACTTCTGTATTATAATAATCTACATAGACAATATGCTTAAATTGTATTAAGTTAAACAATCAGCGTATTTATTGCATCAATTATAAATGATTACAATAGACCATATGATAGATAATAAATTTTCAATAATATTTACAACTATCAACATGTGATTATTAATTTGTTTATAGTTTATGCCTATGTTACTACATAAGTAAGTATACATAAAATATATTCTATTATATAATATTCGAAATTAAATATATCTTACTATTAGTCGGATATAAACTGGATTAGAGCATGTCTTTGTGAATGATCGTGATGGTGTACGCTGATTGAATATTTCTAGAACAATCAGATCTAATGGATTATTGGAGAAGATTTTGAAAGTTTCCTTGTGTAAATACTATGAATATATTAACGTTTGTCTAATTGTGAATCCTTACATCTATCTACCTTTGTTATTTGAAATACAATTTCGATGAAAACATCCTACATGGATAGCTGGTAAGATTGTGCATAAGAAAGGTGATATAGTTTATGAGGTGGCCGTTGGTTCAGAGGTCTGTATGTGTGTCATGCGAACAAACTGAAATCAATCTATATCCCCAACGACTAGATGTGGCATAGACTACCTCTTGATGTTCTGCTGGACACATTTGAGATCAAAACACGTGAAACAGACAGGATAGTTGCTGTGCCACAGAAGGATGACACCACTTCCTTATTACCTAGAAAGTGAACAAATCGGATGTACAAACCAGTACAACGGTCGCAGGTGAATCGTAACACCGGATCCTACAAATCTGCTCAAAGGGGAGGTGATAGTGGGATACCGACTGGATTAAAGCAAGTTCTATGAATGATTGTGGTGCTGCACGCTTATTGCATATTTCTAAACCAATCAGCTTCAAGGGGTTATTAGAGATAACTTTGGAAGTTTCTTGCGTAAATGCTATGAACATATTAACGTTTCTATAACTGTGAATTGCTACTTCTATCTACCCATGTTATTTGGAATACCATTTCGTTTCTGTTCAAACGTCTTCTGATTTAGGGTATTGTCGAGTGTTCACTGTCTAAGAATACTAAGCAATGGAAGTAGCTGAGTCGTTTTAAGCAAGAAGATATAACACTTACATAGGGAGTAACGGGAAGCAACAACGAAATAGTAATAGACTGGAATGAACTCGTTAATTATAAGTTTAGTTGAGCTTACTTTTGTGAAATACTTAGAAAATTATATTAACAAGCACATATAACTAACAATGAATATTGTCAGTTGATTGAATGTCATAGATTGATGCTGGCAGAGTACCATTGAAAACCAGAGAGCACTGGACAGATGTTTCAATTGAACTAATATATATTTGTACAATTTCAGTCAGTCAGTTACAACGTAGAACTTGGTACAAGCGTACGTCAGTTCAAGTTATCATGCCCCAATTAACAGATAGAGATCAAATTGTCTGGCCAAATTCCAGAGTAGGTGCGGTAGTAATAAAGTTAGTACTAATAGAAAGGTATAGAGATTGGAGATAAGATTTGAGAAAATATGATTTCGAAAAAAGAAGGTTATGATAAGTTCATAAACTTATAATTTGGAGGAAGACAAAGAGTGGATGCATCTGCTCAATTGCCAACGATTTTGAGCTATATCACCTAAAGTCTCTTACGATTTATTACGATCATCACATGGACCCCAACCAGATAGCCCGCACCTATTAACATGACTCAGCTCAAATATCAATGACCTCATAGACTGGTGTCATGTTTCGTTTGGCCACCCCTAGCTTTCTTTCAGTCTACTCCCACACCAGACAACATTGCTCGTCGATGTAGGCGGTGGTTAGGCATACGTAACACATGTCCTAACCACCTCAGCTGGTGAAGATTCACTACTTCATCAATAGACTTACCGTATTTACTTAGTATTCTATCCCTAACCCACATATTGCTTCCTCGGTAGTCTCAGTAAACACGAGCAATGCTTCGAAGACATCTATGACTGAATACTAGAAGCCTACGAATATCGTCTATCCTCAATCGTTAAGTTTCGCATCCATAAACTAAAACGGATCGAACTTACAATTTCAGTGAATAGAAAATATTAATTCTATGATATTTCACAACTTTAAGTCGTTTCTTTAGAAAATGAATAAGTGAATCAAATTAACAGTTCTATTCTTAATTTCACATTATTAAAATTTATCATCAATGTACTTCAATACCATTTCATTCACATAGATTCGTATGCACACATTAATCACTTTTTTGACATGCATGACATTTATATAATCAGAGTGAATTTTTCTGTAGTTAATCTAACAATTAAATGATTTGATTTTAATTTACTCCACTGTTCATCATTACAAATGTATTATTTTTTGGAAACTATAAAAGTCAATGTTTAATTCATTTCAAATTATCAAGTTCATTCTTGGTGATTATTTCTATGACAAGTACATACATTTTTACTTGGAAGCATAAACTCTAGTTTATACAATTGAAGAATATTTATGATCGAGTTCATCAATAACTTTTCATAATTCATTAAATGCATCATACTGGTACTTTCAATCATTAATTCTTATATTATCTTAGTCGGTTAGGTATATCAATATAATTTTCAATAAAAAATTAGGACTAAAGTTATTCACAACTGTCTATTATGAATATTTCAGTAGTACAGAAGCTCAATATATATTGAATGTAAAACACAAAATTAATGAAAATTAAAACATAAAATTAAGGTTAGATCCAATGTCCGTATGTGTATCACTTAGCAAGTTTTCAATGATAGAATTCTAACTTCAATCAATTTATGATACAATGTGACGACAAACCAATTCTACTATCTCATTATCGACAAATATGAACTGCACTAAATAATTATCAATAACTAATTTATTTTCTAAAATATTCTACAGCTAATGTCATTTTAGTGATGTGAACTTGATAAATGCATAAGAATAAACAAAAAAAGATAAAACTTCATCAACTGATTCTGCTGGAAAGACACATGTAATTTTTAGGTGAATGAATTTGTCACAGATTGGTGTTGGTAGGGTAGCATTGATAATCATGGAGCATTGGATAGCCGTTTCGTCCGAACATAGGACTCCTAAGCATTACGCACCTTAGATTTCATACAATAGGCTTCAAGATGGCAAACATCCAACCCTCTGTACCACTGGATCGGCACCCACTGGTGGATTAAGGTGGTTTTTGATGATTGGCATTAAGTTTAATTGACTGGATTGGTCACGGATTGATGTTGGCAGGGAGTGGAAGTTCTACCGTTGGATGTCAGCCTAGTGGTACATAGGGTGAGGCGTTCGCCAGCCTCAAGCTCAAAAGACGGGATCTGGGGTACGTGCTGCTGAGGAGTCTCGTATTCAGACGAAACAGCCGTCCAGTGCTACATAATTTTCAGTGGTGCCCTACTAGCTTCAATTTGTGTGGAATTCAATCAAATGAACTTAACACCAATCGCCACAAACTACCTCAAATCAATTACATGTGCAATTATTTGACACTAGGTTTATAGGACTTCCTATGCTCCTAAGTATAAACACTCATTTAAACCATATATTGATGTAATTAGAATGTAATTGGATCTTCCCGATGATTTATCAGTCACAATCCATCTCAGACAATACTTAAGAACAGTCGCTATATCTAGGCTATCCGCTAAAAGTGAACATACGGCAACAGAGACTGATAAATTTCAGTCCATAATAAATCAAGACCCAAATATATTCTAATTATGTATACATACGCGTTGTACAAGTGTGACTGTCTGGACTCAGTAATCTAGTAGTGAACGCGGTGGCATTTCGCACAAGACGAACTGAGTGCCGAGTCCCAGTGTGAATATTAACACCACGATGCAGGTATACCCAGTTGATGAGTCATAGATAGGATGAAACGCGCATTCTAGTTTCCGCTTGCAAGTCACAATCCATCTCAAACACATATTAATTTGCCTGATTTTAAAATACCGGTTAAACAGAATGTCTTCCTCGTTGTCTAAATGGATGCTTGTTAATAAAACACTTTCAGGGCAAATAATCATTTATTGTATTATTCGGTCAAATTTTGGACATGATCATATTGATTAAGATCACGACACTGAAAGTAGATACAGAAAGTTGTTTCTGTTAATTATTGTTTAATTATCACTTGTTGTTAATCCATCAGTCAGATCAATAGAAAGTAAAGTTTGTAAATTTTTTAGTCTTTTGAATAAACCCAATTTAACATAATCCGTTGTTTCATTTTAATCCTAATTGCATCCATTGTATATAATTAAAATAAAACATAGAAATAACTACGGAACAAAATAAAGAAAGCAGGATTTGATTATATAATGAGTTGGTAAGTTATTCAAATGTTCGGAAATAAAAGTGTTCAAATTTTCATTTAAGTAAATTCTCATCATGTCTAAATTACTTGACACCTTGAAATATAACCGAATGTCGTTTATGTTTCTTCAATAACTTTGGTCAAATTACACATCAAATTGTGGAGTAGCGTCTATATGCCAAAACGTCTAAGTAATCACGTTCGTGTGTGCGCTGAACATCTTGGCTGATTAAAGGCGCCATTTTCGCAGATATTTATGTACGGCGATATTAATGTGACTTGTTCTTTGTTTCAGTAGCAATTCAGATGCATTTTCAAGTTAGTGCACTGTTAAACAGCCTTTGTAAGCTTCAGTCTTAGATATATAGGGTTGATATTTAACTAATCTTCTATTGCTGTCATCTTTGAAATGTATAAAATGTTAATGAATTTAATAACTCTTCTTCAGAAAATATCTCAGCAACCTTCATCAGATATATTTAAGTTATCAAATATAAGTGTTTAACACCATAATAGTGCTACTAATGATGAGTTAGAATTAGAACATTATCTCTGTCAATCTTGTAATATAGTCTTACTCTCCTAAAATTTATAAAGTCAACATGTTTTCCGCGTACTGAGAAGAAAATAAGGACTGAATGTTACTTGAATGAACACTTCCTTCACAAAAATCAAAAAATTTCAATAGTCACCTAATGAAAATAAAAAATCAAAAATAAATAGTTCACTTCGGCTGCTTTTCAATATTTGAATGCATTACTGAATTTATTTTGGTGTTGATATATTTGCTCGGATGAGACAAACGCGTGGGTTCTTATTGATTTAGTACGGTTCGTGACACGATACAGCTAAATTATATAGGGCAGCTGGATTATATGTCTAATTCACTCGACAGTCGGTACGATTAGTGCGGATTGTTATCACTGATACTTGTTTTCCAATCGGATACCACGATCTGTTCCTTCCCAATCCACAGCTACTTCAGAAGACTAGACTCGTAGGTAGATTATATTGTGGAGTGAAAATACATCAGACTAGACTAGCAAACGTGTACATACCTCACATTTGAAATTGAATTAATTGATGCAAGTTTACAAATCAATCTTACAAAAAAAAATTAATACAACGTATTTTGCTTGCTCTAATGAACGATTGTATTTTCGGGGATTTCAAATCCCCAACAGGATCGTCTTGGATTATGCTTGAGTCTCTTAAGACAAGTGTCCCACTATTCGAATGGTGAGTGCTGATTTGGATAGTATGTCTGATGTAAAGTTTGATATGTTGAAATGCGGACTGAATTTCTACGTTTTCGGCATAAACTGAATATTTTCTTAGATGTTTCGGCGGTGACCAGAACCTAGCTTCATGAAAAAACTAGATGCAATAAAGTCAATTGAAAATATATGTGATGAGATGAAGTTGGTATACTTGTTAAGACAACGTACACGGGCAGTCAACAGTGCTATTTAGTGACATAAATTCCTGTTATACTTTGAAGCTTATGTGAAAACAAGAAGGATACTGCAATAAAAAGTCTGTAGGCAAGGTCTGATGACTAAAAGGAAGTTGAGGAGGTACAAAGCGGTGATCGAAAGACTCAAGATGATCCAAAAGATTTGATTATATTCCCTGATAGTATGATCATAAACATAAACGCAATTACACCGAATTGATTACACGAACAGAACTGCATTTCAGTTCACGAGGTTGAAGTCAAGTGTTTACCAACAAGTTTACAAAAAAGTGGGTTAAACTTACTATTTTATCAAAAGATAGAAGTACTGAGACCTGTTTTTCGGATATTGTGAGATCAGTGTGCAATAACGAGTAGATTTTCTTAAAGCAATCCATTTCTGTGCCTGAAAGGTTTGTCCATCGATAGTCATTTAATATAATAATGAAGGATCATGTCTAAACTGAATGACTCAATTGTGAGAATTTCATTATTATCCAGGAAAATATCATCGACGTCTATTTCAAATGGAAGTGAGTACTTTGAACGGAAAGCTGATTAATAGTCTAAATCTGATAGTGGTAAATAGAATGTGTTGGAAAAAAATCGCGCAGAAAAGACCAACGCTCTTTGGCAAAAATATGCCCATTGTGACTTTTGACAATATTGGTATTTTCTTGAATGACAACGAAAGCATTTATAATATCCAAGTCAAAGAATTCAGCATTACGAAGGACATATCCAGATGAGCAACAAATTTCAATTATTTCAAGTTTAGTATATTATTTAGCATTGCCTAGTGGTCAAACTCCATCAATCATGTTCTAATCTGATCATCAAATAAAAGAACTAGACATTAAACACTATTGTTGGAGACGATACGCAGGGAATCTTAGACTTAGGTTTTATATTACTTAGTGTTTATAATAAGACAATATTGATGAACACTGGGAAATTTATACTGCCGCAGTAATTTTAACCTGCTTTATATGTTAATAATGTAGGGATCACTTGCTCCATCAATTTATCTGACACTTTGAAACACATTCCGACTTCCGGTTCGTAATAACTAGTGACATATATGCATACTAGGGATGTGAATCATGCAATTTAGAAATACCCTGTTGAAAATTTGAACTTTGGTAAACTTTCTTGATACGATCTACCGAATTCGGAGTTGATAAAAAATCAGTTGACAATAAATACGATTAAAAACAAATCCCTTTCAGGAACGCAGAATTAAAGAAGACAAAAATATCTTGTTTGCAATGATTGGTCCAACAATTAAATAAATCATCAAGTAAAATTGTTACAACAACGTAGAAATATGAATGAGTATCTTAGGCAGTAAAATGTTTTTGCTTCATTTAATAGAAACGTGAAATGCTAACTATGCTTAAAATGCTTCATCTCATTCTCAGGTTCGGTAGAAATAAAACAAAATAACCCAACCTATTGATATTAGGTAAAAAAAAAAAAAACTGAAACCCTTATTCAAATAGTACTATTTATGTAAATTTAGCCGTGTAAATGACAATCTGTAAACCGGAATCCTAATCGTCATTTAACAGAATAGTGTTTGATTATAAAAGGAAACTTTACCAATAAATCAATCAAATTCAGAAAGGCGATTTCGAATTTCGAGCTGAAATTCGGCGAGAAATAGCTAATAGCTTGCACGCAGACCAAACTAACACTGTATTAGTTAATATGTAATGACCAATCAATGGATACACCTTGGTCCTACAGGAGGTTATACAAGGAAGATAGGTGGTCAAGGATTGGTTTAGCCGGGTAGCATCAAATCCCTCATGATCGTGGATACGAATTGTTGATAGGTGTCAAATACAACAAAGTCAACTGCCTCCAAACCATCTTCCAGATTATACCATATTAACAGTTAAGTGGAACCTATCAATAATGAGTTATTAAGAAGTTTAAAATTGATAAGAACAGAGAACGAAAGATAACGGAGTGACTTTTGGAATATGTACTATGAGGAAAAGACTAAACAAAAAGTGTTTGTGATTGGTTATTTAGTATACTTTCACCATATTTGTTCAATTCAAGCTTCTTTTATTTAAGGAAGAACTCAACCTTAACATTTCCTCCTTAGGATATAATGTATAATAACATTGAGATAAGCGTAGTTAAGAGAGTTGATATCACTTAGGAAGTGATTATTATCAATCATTACTAATGTTAAAATACAGTCCAGGAATACTGAGGAATACATTTCTATAAAATAAACAAATAAAATAAAAGTTTCCAAGTTATTGATTGTTTTTTTTATTCGTTTATTCTGTATATGATTGCATAATTGCTAATCAATTTCTCGTTAAGAAAAAAATATTTCTTTAAATGTACTACAAAGTTATACAGAAATAAATATTGACAAAAGACAAATAATTGAATAAAATACATGAAAAAATAAGAGTGACATAGTAAGATTATTATTAACAATAACAATGACAATCATAATAAGAAAAATACATCGAAAGAAGACAATTAAACATGCAAATAATTGAATAACAACACTGTTGTTAAGTCACAAAGAATGAACATAAATACAGTTTAAATGGTGACGGAGAATAGGAGGACTACTGGAGAAATTATTATTGATAAGAAATGATATGAAGTAATGTGTACACACAAAAAAAAAGAAAACACATGTAAACGATGAAACTTGTTGCTTTCCTTCTATCAAAACTGTATTTAGCAAAAGTAATGGGATCTAAATTGTTTTACATTGAAAAAAAACAAAACACAAATATGCTACCGTATACACGTATATGCATATATACTTATTTACAGATGTATAGAGACAAGAACATATGTGAAGATAGAAATAAAGAAAGAAAATTTACAATGAATGCGTGGAAAAATGAACAGGATGAACAGAATGCATTGTTTCCAAAATCAAAGAAAATGCATTTCATCCGGTTCATCTCTATCTTCTCTTAACAGCTTCACACAAGATCAATATGGCAAAGCAAACTGTAAAGTAAATAAGAGTAGTAGAAAAGAAAGACAAAAACTCCGGATGGAGATGCAGTTGTTTATGTGTGATAGAAAGAGATGAGGGCGCATATATACACATAACTGTTCTTTGGTGTGAATCAAATGTAAACGATGATAGCTGCATTGAATAAATGTATGCATATAGAATGGATAATCATTTAACTGAATGATATTGATTAGTGTCAAGTCGTTTATTTTCTTCTAGCTATATACCTTTATTTCCAATACCGTCTCCTCAAGATGAATGTACAATTCATAATGACAGTGAAAGAAAATGTTCCAGTTTACACATCGATTATACATGATATGAAATTGAACGGGATAATATCCCACAAAACGAAACAAACTAAAAGATAACAAAAATCTAATCATGCGACAAAAAACAGATAAATTAATATCTGTGATATAGAGGAAAGGAGAAAAACTGAAAAAAAGATGTACAATTGTTGCTGCATGATGTTCACATATACAATGTACATACACGCTGTCAAGTTGACAATCAAGTACATCCATATATACACATAAATTATAAGATTATTCAGTAGAATTTGAATCTGATGCTAAATATTTTTCAATCTCAATCAAAGAATTATTTGCATCGATCATCAGCTAAATGAATAAGAAAAAAAGAAAAAAAGATATACATCAATAAAAAAGATAACCGAACTAAAACAATACAAATATAGTAATAGTTTCACTGAGTAATTAGTCATTTTTGTATAAAATGGTTTAGATAAGCACGTGATTAGCTGAACTCATTAGTTAAATTGAAAGTATGTTTAACGTTTAAAGTGAAAGGGGCAAGGCTCAAATCTTGGTTTCGATGACTTTATGTTTCTATCAATGACATCAGAATGAAAACATTAATATCAATCTATTTCACTTAATATTTAAACAGCCCATCGTTGTATACACAAGAACTGGTAATGTCCTACTACTGCACACCACGATATAATTAAATCACTAAATTGGAAAATTTAATGATCCGTTTATTCGAATCCAGTCAAAAAGACTATTATCAAAAATGAAAATTAAGGATTTTTCCCACCTCTGAACAAAAACAAAACATATATAGTTTTTTTTCTAAATATATGAAATGTTTACAATCAGTATGTTATGTGATGTGAAAACACACAGTGCTCTTGATGATTGCTAATCACTGTACGCAAACGTCTGCCCAGCGATTACCAGCCCCCAAGCTGGAATAGAGAAAAAACAACGATTGATGAGCTAAATAGACAGAATCGAATCGAATTGTATTTCAATTATGCCTTTATATATACACAATATCAGATCACACAGCGAACCAATTAGGTAACTAACATTAATACAGAACTAAGGAAATAGTGGTAGTGAATAGGGACAACTTGTACACAACTAATTAACTATATTCTACAATAAGAGACAATATAATAACAGCAAATATGCCAAACGGGAGGATAAGGTAAGAGGAACGTAGCAATAATAGAAATGTAATGTTTACACTACTCATGGCTAGAATAAATGAATCAGTTCTCTAAAGCACAGTTCTGGAAGTTTTTCACTCTTCTTTAGTGGTCCGACATAACACAGCGTAGATTAAAGAATACTACTAAAATAAGACTGCAGCGTTTTCGATTTGGGTCGCATCTAGCGTTTTCGGTCATCTATTCACTAATTTAATGGGCATACGCTTTATAAAATGGGAATGTAATTTCATTAAAGATTTCATTTCAAACTATAGCTGTGATTATATTTCCGTTTATTACCCAATATTCATGTGGATTAAGATGTTCATAGAAAACAGTTTCGGATAATTGAAGACTTTAGAAATGAAACGTTTGATGAAAGTTACACTATAATGTGCAGCATTCACTCAATAAATAAACAATAAAAACTAGAGCCAAGATAAATACCAAAGTAGTAGAGGTGGTAGCAGAATTGGTGGTATTAAGAAAATGCAGGCTTGGAGAATATGATACGATGAAAAATTAATTTGCAAAATACAAGGTGTAAAATAATTTTGAAACTCAGGATCGACGGGTAAACACAGCACGTGAATACACTTGAGCTATTGCAACCGATTCTGGGTCATATCATACAATGCTTCTAACATATGAATGTGGTTAACTAACAGACCCCCAATCAAATCTATCATCCGTCAGTTAAGTACAACGTAGAAGATGGTACGTATGTGTATCGATTCAAGTTGTTACACCTCACTACCAGATCAAAATGAACACAATTAGTAGAAATGGTAGTTACATCAGTAGTAGTAAGAAAAAAGTGTAAACATGGAATAGGCAGAAAGAATTAGCCTGTGAGAAGAAATGCACAGAATAATGTCAAACTCACAAACTAATGGAGCTCAAAGTGTGAATGCAATCGAGCTACCATAACTAATTTTGAGTCATGTCACCAAGAGTCTCTAAACATTGGTCAGAAAAATTGTGCAGATGTCAACCAAGTTGTTTGCTTCTACCTACACGGTTTAGACTAGCAATCATTACTTCATGAACTGATGTCACATTCTGAATAGTCCGCCCGTCCCTTTATTCCCTCCTACTCTAATACCGATTAGCATAGAGCATCTGGGCAGTAGATTGTTTGGCATATGTAATGCATGTCCCAACCACCTCAGTCGATGAAGATTTACTACCGCATCAACTTATTTACTGCATTTTCATATTACTCTGAGTTTAATCTCATTATTACTTAACAATGGTTACAAAAAACACTATTGATGTTTCGAAGATACCTATGACTACATACTAGTAACCTATGAATATTAAATGTTCTTAATGGCCACGTTTCACAATCATACATTAAAAGAGAACAGAGGATTATACTTGTTCTTGAATAGATAGATAAATATGTCACCTACGACATAGGTGACGTAAGTCATGGTAATCTGTGTCGACGAACAGTCAATGAAGTCATCGACTGATGACATATCTTCGTTTGGGCGTATCTGGTTCATTTCAAGCCATCATCGCAATTTCAGATAGGTGGTGTGTGATTGGATATATAATATAGGTCTAAATCACTACAATCTTCGAAGACTACCTATATAGTTACTTATCATGAACAAAAAAATGATTATTAATGTAGTCGTTATTGATTTTATTCAGCCGTTACATATTCAATATATTTTTTTATATTACAATGATAAATGATGTAACGAAATAACAAAGTACAACATAATTAGGTAACCTGTTCAAATTTCTAATAAAAACGATTTTGAATAACCTACTTCATCTAATTGAAAGTAAAGAAAGATTGACTGAATTTTAGTTCGAACTGGACGTGAAAATGGATACGATCCAAGTAGATCTGCAATAATTGTATATGTACATGCATTCAAAAGTTGTATGGAACCTTTGGAATTTTGGTGAGTAATTATAGCTTTATGAATAATTTGATCTAGTGTAGTATCACGAGATGATGACGAAGAGAAAATATTTGGTGATAAATTAGATATACAATCTAATAATTGATTACACCATAGATCTTGCTCTGTCAGTGGTTTGTCCGATTGTAAATCTACACAGTCAATATTTATCCAACCAAGAACACAAATATATTTACGATTAGTACTTTGAAATTTATTTCATTTATCAATAAAAGGTAATAACAAACAAGTACATAGTGGATTTATGGATTATTATAATAATCAGTAGGTAATTTACCAGGTAAAGATTAGTGTACTTGGCTACGAGCCAAACTTCAAATGTTGAAGCTAGCGATACAAGGAGGTTGCTTAGATGAAAGTATATAGTTGAAATTTGAGTGACTGACTAGTGAACCGCAGCCTCACATTGATATAAATAATGTAACAGGTAATGGTAGTTAATAAGCACTTCTTCATCAATAAAGGTACGGAAAACATTTAAAGAAGATTCATGATCAGGTGTTAAGAAAACTAGGTTACGAAAAAATTAAAAACGAATAAAAGGTATTCGCCAATTCATTTAAGCAACTCCTAGGGAATAATAATACAGAGTTATCCGTTAGATTAACTGAGATACACGTTAATTAATAACAGTCACTGTAACAATTCGCCAAAAATCTACACAACACTTAATTGCAATTAATATCAGCTAACTATTGACTAAATTCAATAGGAAGTTCCTGGAGTACTCATGAGAAGACATGACTAATAGAGTACAATCCTATCGGATGTGCGGCACTTGCTCACTACTGACAATAGATAAAGTCATCCAAATATATCGTCAATTGACTGAAATTAGAAATACTAACCATTGAATGCTAGGCTCAATAATCTAAGTGTTCGCCACAAAACCTAAAGATTCCAGGTTCGGTTTCCAAGCGGGGTCGTAGGTGTACAAAACTGAAGAGTTATATACTAGAACGAAACAACTGTCTAGTGCTTCCAAGTTTTCAATCATTGTTTAAGCTAGATAAATTTCTGACATCGAATTCAAATTATTCACCCCATTTTAAAAATATCAATATATATCACCTAAGACAAACGAAGGTCAATGAATTTAACTACTACTGTCCCTCTAATTCCAAAAATGATAAACTTAAGATAGACATATTTTACATTACATAAGAAACAGATATTCCTCCTTCATCAGGTTCTTGAAGTAGTCAATATTGTCCTAGTTCATTTAATAAAGTGGAATCTACTAAGTTAAATAAATTAACAGTTACTGTAAAACACACCTAATTTAAAGGTGTGTCTAGGACAAACAACATATCATTAGGATCTTTTCTACTTGGATAAAAACAGTTGATAAACAGTTTGACATTTGTAAATCGAACGTAACAACAGCTAAGTATACAATACCAAGACATAGGATATACAGTATGAATTAAAAAATATAATCCACCGACAGATTTGTTCCAATATTTATTTTTAAAAAAAATTTCTCAAAACTATGCCAATACATGTCACGTACCAACAAACGTATCTACTTGAAAATGTTCACCTTATATGAATAATATGTGTGGGTTTTTATTCGGGTGTGTTTTATTATGTACCATGAAATGTACAAATAATTAAAGCGTGGTTATTATTTAAAAAAAATTAGTCAAAATAAAGATAAATTAAACTGAAACAATACAAAAAGTTACTCAATTAATCAGATTAGATGTAGATAATTGATTGAAATTGTATAGCGTGCAATCTCGTAGATAATGATGATATGTGATACGAGAAGTAAACAACTACTGATATCGGTAGATGATAAGTCGCAGAGTAGTGTCTAAGCAAATAGTTGAGTTGCATGCAACGTGTAAATGTGGAGTGGTTAAGTCATTTCATGAAAATTGAAGCATATTAAGTGCACTAACATTTTGCTTTTCTATCAACTAGTTTTATAGTGGGAAAGAATTAAGTTCATCAGTCTTAACACTTTGGTGTGCTGATATGATTAAGATGGTCAAAACAAAACATGGTATTAATCGTTGAGTACTCGTTTGAGACAGACTACCTCGAAGGGGTGAGTGATATAGGTCGAAATCAATCACAACGAGAAAGATGCATTAAAGTTTTCGATTCCCCTAGATGACGACCTTAAAATCAATTTTATACTTATATCTCCGTAAGTAGGCTCTTTTCTCTAAAATCTTACCTTTCATACTTATCTTTTTATAACCACTAATATTACTACGACTTTTACTCAGACAGTCACATACAACGTAGAAACTAGCACATATGCGCACAGATCCAAGTTGCCACAGCACATTAGAATAAAGATATTACATTAATGAGATCAATACCAAAAAAACCAACAGAGAATGAAACAAACATGCACGTGAAAAATCTATAAACATAAGGAAAGAAGATAAAGAGTGAATGAGTTTGTGCAAGTGGTTGATACTGCATTTCACTCAATGTCTCCAGGAACAGATCGAAATTCTCGTAAGGACACAAATTAATAGTCTGCACTTATCAACACAAGTCGAACACACAGTCGACAACCACTTGAACTGAGGTTAATTCTTGGTCGCTCCTACTTTCTTCAATCCTACCCTAACATAAACCGACAAAGTGATCCAAGATAGGAGGTAGCTAGGCATGTGCAACACATATCCCAACCACCTCAGACGGTGAAGGTTCACTACCTTATCAAATGACTCCCCATCGTTGCCAAATTCGCAGGGCTTAATCTCAGCATTGCTTACGCAGTCGTTCCATGATACGTGAATGGTGCTTCAAGATATATATATAATCAACTACCTTCAACCTACAGATGTCTTCTACTATCGTAACATATATTTTGCAGCCATAGATTAACACTTAGCAAAGTGCTGCGCAACAGACCTATTCTTTGTCTGAAAGACAGATATCTTGCCTACGCTACAAGTAAGGTGATTCGGGAAAACTCAAGAGACCTGTCTTAATGCTTTCCAATAGTTTGTTAGAAAGCGACTCTCGAATACTAGCTGATAATTAAATGGAGTAATCGATTCACTTAACTACTCCACTCCCTATAACCAATCTAGGCGATGATATAGACTAGTTCTGATGTAACATAATACATTTAGAATTTAAGAAAGGCATTCGAGAATATGATTATGTTGTAACTCAGAAGACCCTGCATATTTTCAGGATCTTCACAAAAAAAACTATATTGTTTGGATACTCTAAATCGACTAGTAGGCCTTCTGGTAGGAAGTCTATTCATGAAAATTTAACTTCTAAAAGAAAATCTACAATGAAATCAAATATAAAGAGGGAAAACCGTGAGAAACACCACTTGATGTCGACAATTCGAATGATAACTCGCCATCAGCTCTAACTCGATCAAAGGGGTTCAAGTAGAGAGCATTCACAAGGTTTATATACTTCTGAGCAATAACGTAGAAACTCTTGACCTACGGAGTTGAAAGCTGTTATCGAATCGACGAATATCACTATTGTCAGACGTTGATAAGTATACCTAAGTTCTAAAACCTGATGGAGACTAGAAATTTGATCAATGCATCCTTGTCCAAGTCTGAAACTAGTCTGCTTTTTCTGCGTGTGTGTTTTTCTTTAACTTCATAAAAGCTTCGAGTGATTACAGAGACTAATAACTTCGACATTATGCTAATCGAACTGATTTCTATGTGGTGTTCACAAGATTTATGTTCACTCTAATAAACTAGGACAACCAGTAATCGATACTAGTCAGGTGGGACTACATCTAGCACTCAAACTTTAGCTAAAATATCAATCTAACTATCAAAACTGGACCATCACATATCAACCTATCTGATCCTGAAGATTTTCAGTTGGGAAAGTAGCGTCAATTTCCCACTCAGGTAGTTTGGAGAGAGTAGGTAACTGAAGGGTAGTTGGTGTCCTGTTGGACTGTTCTTGAACATGTTAGTAAAAGAACACTGTACATTAGAGTATAATTCTTATCAAAGACTACATTTCAGCAAGCTGTCTGCTACAAACGCACTAGTGTACAAAAATCCGACAAGCCGAATAGTAAAAATTGAACTCCGAAATGAAACCTTTCATGAAAACTACGCCCTGATACGCATCGTTTACCAACTGATGGAAGGAAAAAAATGATAGTACGACACAGTGAACATTAGAAACATTGTGGGTAGCATCAAATATAGTGCTAAACAAAAGAATTAAATAGATGTTATGAAAATGATAAGTATTTTAAAGCGTTAATTCCACTAACCATTATTATTGTTGTTCATTTTTAAAGAACAAGAATTCGAAAGACATGTACTAGGCGATGAATGCAACATTATATTGACTTTTTTACAATTATCACTACTACTATGATCCCTTTTATTATCATCATCCTTTTTCTTTAAATCACAATTCATTGACAACTTCGGAGAATCTTTTGCTTCAATTGAATGAGAAACATCCTCTTCTGAAGTTCTCATTGCAACAGAAGATACTTTCTGCAACTGGTGATTATTTTCCACTAAAATTGCCTTATGATTATCATTTGCTTCTTCGGATGAAACAGCCCAATTGTTAACGACATTTTGTATTCCAATTGAATAATTTGAAATGATTGATTCACTGGAATATGTGATGAACAGATTAAAAGCAAAAACATTAATATGAAGTAGAAAAAAAGTAACGAAAAAATGAGTAACAACGATGACACAATTATTTCTAAAAATCAACTTGTTTTAACTAATTTACTAGGTACAGATTCTTAACTTAGAACAATATTGTAAAGGGTGATGAATTGTGATAGTACCCTGTTATTCAAACAGAAGGTTGGGCAGGCTTCGCTAAATCGAAACGTGGTAACGGAAAACCGAAAGTCTTAACTAATGAACTGATTTAATACTATAGTCTATTCATTCAACAAAGCTGACACTATTTACGAATTCTAAGATTTGAATTTGATATTCTGAATTGATGTAAGTTAAACAACTAAAAAAACCAGGAAGTACTAGACATCTATCCTGTTCTGATAAGAGATACTTCGACTATACACTTCACGTCGTGATATTAAATCCAACAATCTCTACAACACATAATCATAACTCTTACATTGTTTAACATCATTCATAGAATTTTCAATATAGTATAAAACATTGAACTACTCAGTGATCAAGAAAATCTAAACATCTTAGACCTGAAATGATAGAGAACTGGTTGTGATTCAAGATTGGTAACAGATAACTGAATGATAATAATAAACACTTATAAAATGTTTCTTTTTTTTAATAATTACATATTGAATGCTATTCAGAAATATTTTGAAATATTGTACAGCTGGTGGAAATTCCTTGCTGCAATATGAAATTTATAGTGTTGAATAAAATGATTAATACAATTACTTACTGATCATTAGTTAAGAAAAAATTTTCACTAGATGATACAGCATTAGAAACATCCTCAGAGACTAGTGATGATTTTCTCGTCGTGTAGCTCTCGTTATGTGATGACGAATGATCGGTAATTTGTATATCTGATGAATAGAGTTGATTATTATTATCTGAACAGCTATGAGGTAATAAAAGTTCACTAGCATGATTATTTGTGTTATCGGTTGTTGTTATCATATTATCGGTAGATATTTCATCCGGAATAGATGACAATGTAGACAGATTACGATTAGAGTATAAAGATAAGACTAGTTGTGCATCTGCAGCGATATCGATAAATGATTTCAACGGACATTGTTTCATAGATGTCTGTGAATTCAATGATGAGGTCAACGAGCAATATGGATTATATAAATGTTTCACTGTCATTGATGAAGAGGACATTTGGCATAATTTAGCCGATGAAGAATTTGTTGTGTATTTCTGTGAACCTTTAGTAGACATTTTATAGCCTAATATTCGTAGATCTATTGGTAAACAAATAATTTGATTTTTATTTACATGATTAAACAAAGATTGTGATGAGTCGATATCACAACGGTATAGATCATCAGAATTAGGCTTTTCACTGATAAATTTGTGACGACGATCACCAGCGATATAATGTGTTAGTGAACCACCTGGTGTAAATGAGGGTGAACTGAAATATAATAATTAGAAGATTAAGTTAAAGTTTGTGTAAATACAGATGAAATTAAGAGATGCTTAAAATGCATAACGCTGAAAAATTCTTGTACACATTTAACCGAGTAGAAATAGTGTATTTAAGTTAGTGATTTATAATATAAACATAAATAAACATAAGAAAGATAGGTTATTTTTATGATAATAACAAACATTTATATGTTACTACGTATAGCTGGGATTAAGGTTAGTCTATAAATACTAATAATATGACCGCGAACCCTAATCATTAAGCATTTCATGATATCTCGTTAAGTCTAAGATGACAGGCTTGGTTACATTCCTAAATTTACCTAAATTTTATTATGATTGGGAAATAATGGATTTCTAATAACTTGGACTAAAAGTAAAAACGAAAGAGGAGACAATAGACTGCATAACAACCTCAGAAAATGTCGCATTATCACTCTGGTGGAGGAATATGTGGTTGAATTTATTTAGTGTTTTAGTAATAAGATGCATAGTAAAATTTTTAAAAAAATTAATAATAGTACTCCTTGTCTATGACATATTACCAATAAATTCTACTAACTCTGTTACTGCATTATTCAATTAGTTAGATGAATTCTCATATTCACAAACCTTTGCAAAGCCAATTCATTTGAGACAGGTACCACAATATACCGTCAGTAATAAAGATCTATAAATCCATAACTACAACAGTGGCTTAGTGTCTAAGGTTTTGCTTATTAGCCATCAAATCACAAGTTTCAGAGTCATATCATGTGCTTTAATTTAGACAACCGGATAATACAATAAGCTCTATTACTCGAAGTATGGTTTTAAGCGATGTTCACAAACCTTTACCTGTTAAGTGTGATAGTAATTATATTATCATAAATAGACTATACAATAATTAATAATAATTAAAAAGCTGGCAAAAAATCAAGACTTCGTAAGGAAGTAGTAAAATGAATCTATTCTTTTTTTATCTTCAGATCTTTCGAAGTATTCGTACAATTAATAATTCAAATGTTTCGCTTCCATACTTAAATCACTTTAAATATATATATATATATATATATATATATATATATATATAGGCAATTGAACAAAAGATTATCAATATCTTGAGAATCAAAAAGTATGCTAACGTATCAAAAGTATTCATATTTTTTAAAAAAAAGAACAACCTATTTCAAGATATTTATTGATTATATTCGTCACAGAATAATCTCAGTCGGCTGGTGTTGATAACTAGAGAGCAGAGAACAGCTGTTATGTGCTAGGATTCACAACGAGTGCCTAATCAATAGGTACCACTAGGCCGGCATCCAAAAGAATGACTCCAGCATCAACCATACATACAGTGACAATTCCATAAGATGTAACTATTTCGGAAATAACAGATACAACATATCCACAGGAAACGGTTACGCATAATACCAGCCGAAAAAGATCTGAAATGAAATATCATATCTTCAATTGACCTTGATCGGAAAAAAACTAGAGCCAGGAAGTACTGGATAGCTGTTTTGTTCTAGCATAGAACTCCCCAGCAATCTTCATCGATGCTCTTTTTAGACGATCGAGTCACAAAGCCTTCAGGATGTGTCGAGAACCTTTAACCACTGGATTGGTATCCACAGAATGACATTTCTAACTTCAATCAATTCGCGATATACTACACAATACCATTCATTGCTAATGCTGTGTAACTGACACATGCCTGTCATATAATATATAATGAGGTCACATATTTATCTACAATTACACAAATAGAAACCATCTCTCAACTACTTCTAAGAATTCACTATCGATACTAATATGCTATGAGCCTAGATAAATAAGTCTTCAAGTTGGACATGAAACTGAAAGATTGAGAAGTGAACTCAGTAGGATGAAAATAATAAACTTAGTTAGAAGAAAAAAACAATCCCCTTTTACAGAATAGTAGACAATATAACAATTCAGTTAAGAAACATGTTATGAAGATTTCGAAAGTATTAATTAAAAGATTCAATTCCTCACCTTTTCTGCAGTCTGGTTTTAAACTTAGCATGATATTTTAGATGGTGTGTTTTAACACAAAGTACTCAATGTACTTACTTAGCATATACAATATTTTTGCTATTGTCACACGTGAGTTTACAAAATACATTGGCTCATTTGTTAAGAACAAATGTACTATTACTATCGTACGTTACAAACAATTAAATGCCCAAACTGAGAAATCTAAGATATGTATTACATCTTATGTGGGACTCATCAGCGTGATATATCTGTGGTGATTTTCACAGAGACTCAAACCCAGTAACCTTTCATTCCGAATGCAAACACTATCCATTGAGCTATTATCTCAAAATACCAACCCGTTAAGCGGATATGAAGTTTTAAATGAAAGAGAGATGCACATATGTCATAGAAGTTGATTAAAGGCATTCATTAGTATTAATATCAAGAACACTCAGACTCCTACACAATATATAATGAAGTTTAACTATTAAGAATACTAATGAAACGAAACTGGATTGACAGAAGTGTGAGCGAATTGTTAGCAGTTAAATGAACTAAACATATACAATGCAAGAGTTGATTAAAAAAACGTGAGTGCCAAAAACTTATGACAGACCTATCAGTCACTACTATTATATGCAATCGAGATATTACCAGAAGCAATCACATATGATATTAGAATATCAACCTGCCACTTACTCATGTTTAGAAAACAGCTTTAACCATGAAGTTAGCATACATGTGTTTTATATATGCATTCATCATTTGTATGTCTCAAAAAATAGCAACAAAACACAGCATGTAATACTAAAAAAATGTTGAATCAGAAAAATAGCAATTAAAGCATTGCAAATTTTAGCGAGGATAAGACGTCTTTTACAGTAATAAGTAAGTTCATTACAAAGGAAAATCTGAACTTAGAATTCAAGTTATTTATCAGATCTATATACTTAACTTTAAGCTACACTATAAGTGGGAGCACAAAAGGATATTATCTCGTCAATTAGAACGAAATAAGTAGTACAAGCTAAAAAGTAGAACATCGATGTGAATCGATAGCTAAATGCAATTAATCAAGTGTATCGAACTCAGATGGTAACATTTTAACTAAGGTCCTAAAAACAATGAAATAAGTGTTTAAATCAATAGTTTTTCCAGTGTACGCACCTGATAAGAACACAAGGCCTAGAACAAACACCAGAAATTAGAAATAAATTAGGCTTCAATTTTATTCATAAACTAATTAGTTTTTGAAAATCCAGTCGTCATTTGTTGTTACCTGAGAGAAGATTTAAAAATTTCGAGTATCTAAAGTTTCATAAGTATCAAGAAACCAAAAGAATAGTACAAGAGACGATTTTTTTACGACTGATAGGTGATAATGATGAATAACTACTAAAGCCAACTAAAGTCAGCTTCAGGAACCAGGAATGAGTTCATAAAAACAAGGTAAGGAAATTTATGTTCATAAATATTAACAAAAAGAAATCAAATTTGACTATATAAACTATAGTCCGTTTAGACACCTGTTCAGGTCTCTTTAAACGTGCAAGAGATTAAGTTTAAGGAAGCCATCTGAATTCATTTATGTTTTTATTCGAATTTTCAAGCCGTGAAACTCACAAAAGGCTACAGAATCTATATACCGTTAGTAATATCACGGTTTATCTTCCTGACAAATCATTCATTTTAAATATTTTCTGACTGGTTAATACCAGATAATCACTTGTAGTGGCAACTTCTATGTTTATGAACTCAGCTTAAGAATCAATGGACCTCGTCCGTATAATATACTTTTGCTATTTCAAAAGCAACTATAATAATAATTCAGTACTATAAAAAAGACTTACACAACTTGACGACGTTGAAAGCAATCACGATGTGTCCAAGTGGAATAAGGTTGCTTCGTAGATGACACATTCACAAATGGCACATCATAATTGAACGAAGTAATTTGAGTAGATAACGTTAATGAATGTTTATGTTTAATAGATAAGCTAGAATGATGATTCGGTAAATGTAATAGTGGATTTTCTCCAGACTCAGAAATTGATGGAGAAAAACGTCTACGATTAGGAGACCAATGACGATACAACCATCGACGTGAACGATTGAAATTTTCAGATACTTGACTACGAATAGATGGTTTGATAGGCTTTTGTTCTCCAGAGGTAGAATGATTATCATATTCTTAGGAAATGGAAAATGAAACGAAATATAAGTACCACCATACAGAACAATTAACAGAACAAAGTAATTTTAATTTTCTATTAGCTTTTGTATTATGGACAGATACAGATCTGAGTACTTACTTTCAAAGCATACTCTAAATGATAGGGATAATGATACAACTCAGTTGCACAAACAGAAGTAGACAGGACAAGATTCAGATCTGAAACTTAGTAGTAATTCAAACAGTGTAATCACTAAACCACCGTCAATCCATGTCTGGGTTTACAAAATATGTTGTGTACAAATTAATTTTATTACCATATGATGACTCAACATTACTTAATTAATTGAGACAAAAAAAAATAGAGCCAGCATACATATATGCAGTGATTCCCAACAATGAGTTCATCCAAATTCAGATAATCATATGGTTGGGATGACCTTCAGTTTAAGTCGTGTGCTTATCCATTATTGCATACTCTAACAGTCATATATACCTTTATATGTGTGGACTACCGCTTACCTACTGCTCATTTCTTGTATTACATTACTCTAGTGTAGTATGTTAATTTGATGTTAATACTCCTTGGTTAACATTGGTCCTTTCCATCTTTACTTTCTACAGTTAGTCACATGTAGAAGAATTTTAAATAGACCTTTTCTGATATCCCGATATATCGCTGGTCTGTCTGTGTGATTGCTTATGTTGCTATTACCAAGGCATACAATACAATGCTACTACTACTAATACAAAAACTCTTAATGTGCTATCTTGTAGCTACCATTCAGAATACTAAGTGATAAAAGTACTAAAATATACAAATATCTTACTATTTTCTGCTCCTAAATTAACTGAAAGACAAGTTGAGTACTGATCAGAAAAAAATCGATTTAATTTGACATGATTTATTTGTCCATTGGATGATTGCATTTTCGAGGAGGTCATCATTTCATTTGGAGAAGTTTCATCAGTAGTTCGTACACTTCTACTATAAAATATTTTGGGAATAAATAGACAATCCGGCGAAGATTCATTAAATTCAATTTCATTACAAATCATAGCCTGTTGATTATTGTTTTGTGATGCTTCTGTAGAATCATGACATCGAACATTTTGATGTGAAGATGTTGAAATCAAATTCAAACAAATCCATGCAATCCTATAAAAAGTAGAAATAAAAAGGAAATTTAAAACAACAAAGAAGAAAAATGATTTCTAGAATTAAGGATATATGTATGAATAGGACAATACTTTCTTCTAGATGTTATATTCCATTATTCTTTCGTAAATGCCTTTTTCATTTGTTCTAGAATTATATTACTAACATTTAGTTGTTCTTATTGCTACTAGGATTATTTCGACTCATTTACAACTTGTCTTGTTATTCTCATTTCATTGTGGTGATGCAGTATTGCTACTTGAATTATTTGTTTCAAGCACTAAGTTGATTATGAGTAATTGAATGACAAACATGATAAAATAAAAAATGTTCTAACAAAAATCAAATTAACTTCAGAGAAAAAGTTAACAGTAGTACAGTCAGTAAGATAACACACAATCAGTTTAGAAGGAAAAAACGATATTGAATATAACGATTGAGTGGATGAAATAAAAAGTACGACAGTAATTCAATGATCACATTTGAAACAAGAATTTCTTTATATCATATTAACTGACTGCAATTAAAAATATAGACCACTAAGATATCAATAACTTCTTCAATGACCACTGTGTTATACTCAGCTTTTCTCGGTCATATTTCCATTCATAAAGTAAGTGAGTGTTACGTTATAGAGCGATATCATCAACACAAGATTTCAAGTCTTAACTTATGTAGAATTTGTGCTTTTCAATAAACATGCCAGACTGCAGTACACTGGAAATACTCATATAAAACATCTGTAGATAATTCTAGCCGCCTGAAATGAAATTTTAAATAAAAATTACATTCTAACATGAAGTGTCCACCCAGTAAATGAACGTAAAGATGACTGAGGATGCTGTGATATAGTACGAATTGACGAAAAATGGATAACGTTGTGGATAATCTCAGCCAACAATACAAAATTGGAACTGTCAAAAAATATATCACAATTACAAACTTTAATATACAAAAATATATTAAAATAATATAAGTATTTACATTTATACAAATGTCTAATTTAACTTACGCTCTAATATTCATTGAATTAGAGTGCAGAGCAAGATCTTGAAATAATGTAATTAGTTCAGGATGTTTCGACAGCCAATACTGTCCATAAGAAGTAGAACATGTATGCGCTAAAGCCCACATATCTGCTTTAAGGTTTATAAAAGAATTGATATCACTAATATCTACTTCTTCACATTTATGATTATTATTATTATTATGAGGATGCAGTATTTGAGGGAGAAGAGAACGGATATTATCAACAGAGGCCTACAATAAAAAATTTCCATATATTACAAATCTCATTAACTCTAAGAGGAAAATATGGTGAAATATTTTTCTTACAAAATGAGCCAATCAAGAATCAAGACGCAACTTTCCAGAGTTGCAGTTGTGAACATCTGACCAGTAACATAATATAAGAAACATTTCGTGGTATCTTCCTAGCTACATTCGAGGATGTAGATTCTAAAAGATGAGTGGCTGAAAAATTCTATAGAGGAAGTAACAAGGTGTTTTAAAGTAATGTGAAATTCTAGTTTATTGACTACAGAAGTCGATTTTTAACTATAACTTTGCAAGATCTAACTAACGTTATGATTGAGTAGTGGCAAGCACAGCCGGTATTTAGAATAAAACATGTGACAAGCTGGAAGTAAAGATAAATACATGAGAGATAGTGAAAATATTATTTGTCATATGCATACATGCTGTGTTATGTTTATCAGCCTGTTGATTGCTTAGTCGGATAACAGTGCGTAAGTAACAACACTAAGTAGAAAACCCTGGAATTAGCTGTTGGCTTACTGAATCAAGTGACTAAGTAATTAAAAGTAAAAACGGCCACTCATATTCTTAAAGTACAATCACAATCAACCGATTATTACAAGCTAAACATTGCATCAATTCACTGTATCACTGAGAAGAACTATCTTTCCTTCTATCTTACACACATACACATCAACTACAATGTTCTTAAAAATTTAACATCAAACTTTTTAAGAAAAAAAGTTTATTTCATCGAACAAAACAAAATAATAATGTAAATTTAGATTTTGTGTATACATAGTATTAGAACAAAATTTGATTTAAACACAGAGACAAAAAATACTGTAAAACAAACATGAGCAATTTTCTTTTAATACGATGCGAAAAACAAAATCAGGTTACTATACAATTTGAAGAATATACAAAGTAATGGTTTCATAAGTTCAAACAGATGATAGGAAAGAATAGTGAACAATAAGTTTTAGATTTATCGATATAATCACTCCTGTATAAGAAATTAATGAAACGAACCTATTAATTGGAATGTACGTTTCGAGTTAGTTTGCAATTTTGAAAAAACCGTACCAATATCACTCAGTTTTACACTATGTGAGCGTTAAGACTAAACTATCCAAACTGAACAGTGACATCTAAAGCAAGTGAGGTATTTACATTGGTTGAAGTTTGATTGTTGGAGGTGGTCGAGTCCTAACTTGGATGAAACAGATTCATGATTTTCCACAAAACTACTTTCAACTACTGAATATCGAAACATAGTACACAGGACGGCAAATCGCTTAGAGTAACAGTGATAAAATTGCAACTCCATTGATAAAATTAGATTCGTAATAGAAACTAGATAAGCATAACGCTAATCACTAGAAAATATCCAGATAATAAGCGCTAACATTTTTAAAATACGTCAAGAAGGTGTAATTTATTTATTTATGAATGATTCAAACGAGGTACATTTTTATTCTTCATATAACGTGACAATGTATGGGGGGAATAGAAATATAACTATTATTTGACTGACAAACAAAGGGGTGTATTTTTATGAAGATTAACTTAGTCTGATTCATGGGTTCAAGTATCCAGTTGGTTAGGGCGTTTGACTTTCACATACTTAGCCACCGGTTACAACCTAATTTCAAATAATTAGATTTAGATAACTGATAATATTTTACTAGTTCCGACAGCGTCTGAGTCGAAGCCAATAATGAGACATTCAGTTAGAGATGTTAATAAAAATCTGAGTGATTGTTAGGACCATAACATTAACATATGAAAGCATAAAAGTTACCTCTAAGTCCTTTCTTGTATTCAACAAATCGATTCCATTGCGATGTTCAGCTACACATGCATACAGATGTTTGGGAAGTGGTAAACAGTAAAAACTATCTTGTCCATCAACAATTTGATTCACAGTAGACTGATCATTCATTAACTTATTAGGTAGATACGAACCAGGTAAATCAGTACCTTCATTAACAAAACAATTATCTTCAAAATTAAACTCTGAATTGCTCGGTCTATCATTAGTTTCAGAATACTCCTCATCACATTCATCGTTATTATTATAAGTGTGTGATTCAGTGCTGCCACTAAAAATTAAAGGTGATTTTAATTCTGATCTTGTTGTTGCTAAATCGTTAGGTAGGAAACGTCCTGGTTGATAGGACACATCTGATAGCTTTGTCCCATATGTCACAAACAATGAGGTAAAACGAGTATCCATTTCTTTTGCATAGGCTAAATTATAATGCTTTTATAGAAAAACAAGAATGGGATGTACTATAAATTAGCATATCATATATATATATAAGGAAAAAGGTAATAAGAAAGGCAAGTTAGGAAAAGTTGAGATTGCAGTGATTCATAGGTTGGAGTTATTACTATTTAATGTCAGCTAGAGTACCGTTCAAGACAAGAGAGCAGTGGACGGTTACTATTGTTGGAATATAAAACTTTAAAGAGCTGTGCACACGCGATGCCGCTAGGAACCGAAATCATGATCTTCTGGACCTTCGACGAGTGCTTAATCATCAGACAACTGCGTTGGTATTCAGTGCTATATACAAGACAAGCTAAGAAGGAATCATTAAACTACTGATACATCCAGTCTACATAAGCTGTGATTAGTCAATTAAAGAGTAAACAGATAGAAGGAGTAACACAACAAAATAAAAAAATGTTGTAGCTCATACATTCCACTGTCCTTTTTCTGTGACTGACATCATAAAATTTATCTATGGCTATGGATAGTCGGCGGTAAGGCTTTTCAAAGTACGGAACTAACACACGTAAAACCACTTGTAAATTGTCGTATATGATCGATTTCAAGCAGTTATCCCACGCTCATTGAGGTCACATTCTCGGGTCGTCAATACCTTCTCTAATTCACTTTCTTTCCAGGTACCTCAAGAAGAAGAACCCTTCAATGGTGTTGAAAACCAAGAAGTGATAACCGCTGTCACACCTCTAATAACACTCGAGATCATTCTGATCCGGTTCCAATGAATTCTAATTATGTTTAAATTACTTAACAACACATCGAATAACTAAAGCCTTTGATTTTCAATTAATAGTAATGATATTGTGCCTGATGTCATATGTATCAACAAACTTAGTTATAGCTTGAACAATTTCACATAATTTAGTCATGTATTTACTGAGTTGAATAATTTAACTGAATAGCTTTTGTTATCATTATAGATTACATTATCATAGATTACTTCTACATTACGTAATAATCATTAGTGATAAAGTACAATGAAAAGTCAATGATAACGGAAATCAGAATTTTAAAATGATTATTTTGTAAGTTTATTTAAATAGTTGTACTAATCACTTGTAAAGTGACTCAACCGATCCACCAACTCTTCTCTAACGAGTAACACAGTCTACATTAAAAATACTTAAAATATCCAGTAATATGAAATGAATTAAATGACAATTTATCAATCGGATTTATTTGTTATATGTATAAAGTATACCCAGGTAATTAAATAATTTCGGAAACTTTTTTTTCAGTAGATGAAACTGTAAACACATTGATACCAAATGTATGTGCTGTAAATTTCCTACGTGCAACCACTCCTTGTCTACCTTCAAATTTTAAGTTTTTGAGCTTATCATAATTTTCTTTTTACTCAATCATATCTTCTCAAGTCTTATCTCTGATCTTTATGCCTTTCCATTAGTACTTACTCTATTACTACTTCTCCTACTATGGGATTTGGTCCAATAATTTAATCTCTATCTGTTAATCGGGGCATGGTAACTTGAAGTGACGTACGCATGTACCAAGTTCCACGTTGTAACTGACTGGAATTTTCTACCCCATCCCCCCACCTCATCGTATAAATAAGAATAACGTCAGGTTATATGTATTATATAACATAAACATACACGTAAAACTCATTCATCATGTTTATCATTAGTCTTCACAACCACATTAGGTAAAGATTTAACTTCTATTAGCATAATAGAGAGAGGGAGAGGTTAATCTATTTAATCTAAGTATTACATAAATATGTACCGAAATTACAACGAAGAAAATAAATGTAATGCTAATTTCAGTTTAAAGTGTGTATGTGTGTATGATAAGTTCTTTTCTTGTTGAAGTTATACATGAAGTGAAATTCCTTGTTGTCAAATGAATAAATGCAATGCTTTAGTTTAGATATGATGAACAAAAGTGAAGTTTAACAATCAAATGTCATAAAAAAAGTACATGATTTAAAAAAAGACTAAAAACTTCATCTTTTGGTTAGTCGTTATATCATTGACATTAATTCAATTTAGAAGTGATTAAGTTAATAATTCACTCACACAAGAACTTATCACTGAACCAAAATTTAAATGAAAATATTAGTGAATTCATAGATGCAGTCTTTAAAAAAACTTTCCTGACCTTTAACTGCTGTTACATTAACGTGGTAATCACGATTGTTAATGGTGATGAATTAATCAAGTGACAATGACTGGAACACATTTGCCTATAAATTCTACCGACCAAAAAAGCGACAAACTTACGGTCATAAGTAAAGTAGTACTTAGGACTGTAGAAGGATGTGATTGTAGAAATACATTATTCTCACGCAATAAGAATCTACAGACTACATTTTCGGACAACTGAAGGTTAGGGTTAATAAAGTTTGGTTCTAATAATGATACATTTTACGTTGTGGCATGGATCTGTGCAGGCGATGATAAGGTGTAAAATGTATGAAGCTAGAAATTCAAAAACTAGACTGTTACACTCAATTGGACTCTGTAATCACACTCTAGGTCGACGAAACCACCAGTAATCTAGTTTCATTTCCTTCAAGAAAAAGTATCCTTCAACATTATGAGTGACGCCTTTACACCTCAAACAACACTCAAGACCTCATTGCTCAAATTCCTTTTCAAACTGTTACAATAATTCATACTAGCACCGATAAAAAGGTCATTCCAAGTGGCTACTACATCAGTGAAAATATGATCGAAAGTACTAGATACATTATAATTAGTGAATATTGGAAATATTATGAACAATTCTAGTTAGCATTTTTAAGGAAGAAATTGCAAATTTTACTAATCATTCAGAGCTTACATTCTTCGCAATATCTAGCATCCAATTAACGGGATCATTTAACATGATTTCGCAATTTTTATTGTGATTATTATTATTCTGTTCATCATGAGGCAGACGTGACTCAGTATAATCTTTATTCTGATAGGTTTGAAGTGTATAACAACAAGCACGATGAGAATGAAGAAGTGGTGAATATGAGTGTTTCCACGTATTATCACTATTCACGCACAATTTATCGAATATGGTTGTGACAGAAAGAATTCTACCAAATATTCTATGCCCTATTGGACCAGTAGTTGGATGTAATAAATAAATAGCAAATGGTGTTAAAATGCTGCTTTGACAACTAATATTATAAGTAGCATTAGTATTTTGATTGATTTGACCATGTAGAATATTTTGTGATAAGGCTTGGACATTAACAGGATCCCAACATAATTCCTGTTGGAAAGATAGAAAACAGCATGAAGAAGAGATTAAACAAATAATATTTGATTAACTAATGCACCAAGTACAGATTTATAAAATTAACAATTCGTATGAAGATAAAAGAAACCATTCAGTAGTTTATCATTATAAAGTAGATGAAGTAGAGTTCGAACCTGTAACTTACTAGTTGGAAGTCAAGTGCTTCTAGCGAAAAAGCCACCGCTCACATGAAATCATTCAAGACTACGAGTATGAATAGTTAAATAATACTGACGTTACTCTCAAAGCTTGGAAACTTTTATTGAGCAATAAAGCTTTTATGATTCAAACAAACACAGTAACTCAAATTCAGTGAAACGCATACATACAAGTACGTAGGAATTCTTAACAGGGATTCATATGAAATAGTTATTAAGTAAGCTAGAAATAGAAGGAATAGAAATGAATGTTGACAAAATAATGGATAATGTGTTGAGGTAAAGTTCTAGGAATCGGTACAGTATGCAGTCGTCACAAAGTATTCTCGGTTGGGTGTCATTTAAAACTAGTGTTGGAAAGTTGTTTTGTCCCAGAATGAGACTCCTCAGAGATATGGATATATGGCCTAACTCGGGAAGTGCACCTAGAACCTTTAGGTGTTGCAGCGAACCGTTAACCATCAGCACTACTTGGTCGCTTTCCAATGATAAGATTCCCATTATGATCAGTTTGGAACATACCGTAACTAGGATCTAATTCCACTAGTGATACTAATCTCATTCTCGGTTTGAAGTCTACTAATCATAGCTTTCCACAAGAATTTCGAGATGATCATAAAGTAGATCATTAGTGAGCTGACTATTATGATAACGCAGAGATAGTTTAGTGAAGATCAGTGTTTTAATTTTTCTGTCTGTTATCAGTTGCGTACTAATAAGAATCACAGGGAATTGGAAAGCTGTGAGTACTGCCGACTGATATCACTCAGGCAATAAGTACCTTACTCATTTACTACGTTACTTTGAAACAGTGGTTAGTGATATTGCTTAGTTATCCAGGTCACCCACTATAAAAGCTTACAATGATATTTAAACCCATAAACTTATTAAAGTTGAAGACTAATTACCGTATCTGAAAATAATTTCAGGACAAGGCCACCATTGAAACAGCACAAGAATCATTCGCAGTAATCTAGTTCACATCTAAAGGATGGACAGTCAATATTCGAAATGTTTTGACCAGTGTGCCTGAAAAATAATTTACTTGAGAGAAATGTTCCTACTTGGAAGTATTATTTAAACATCCGGATCAAAATTTTTATGCTTTTGTCTAAATTATTTTCTTGTGTCTGTTAAACGTCAAACTATATGAATATTTCAAAAAATGTTTACAACCTAGAGCATATCTAACAAATGAGAAACACAAAAAAGTACAACGAGAGTGATTTGTATATATTCCTCTTCCAACTTCTGTTGTTTTAAGAAATGAGAAACGATTACAATGTAATTCATGTATCAAATATTTTCCGTAATGAAAAGAGATGTTGAAAGTAAAACTGATTGTAAACAATATGATGAACATGAATGGCGGTTGTTAAAATATTGTAGACTTTATTGCATTTTACTGTAATTAAGTATATGGTGATGAATATAAGTAAGTAATATTTACTGCTGTTTACCAAAGTACAATTTGTAATTTTCTACATTTAATTAACACCTAGTAGTCTGTATTACGGAACGGAGAAAATTTTTCATTATTAATGTACAACGTAGAACCCGACATCTATATGCATGAGTTTTAGTTGTCATACCACATTAACATGATGATATCGAAATCACGAGATTAACAAAACAGTATAATTCAATAAGAAGAAAATGAAACTAACGAAAGTACGAAGGAATAATGGAGCTTAGGATATACCAGAACAAATAGAATGAATACATTTACCAAAGTATAGTGAGAAACATGCAAAAACAAAAAATACTTTATAAATGAGTGCAAAACGTTAAGTAGCCTTTTAATGAATATGAAAAAAATAACAATGGATAAGGATTATCAACAAATTAATGATTGTAAACGCTACAGCTTCAGTTATCTAGCATATTATTATAATTCATCTGGATTTGAATTAAGACATTCACGACTCAATACATTTGAGTAGCTTAGCAACATGTGAGAAAACCAAAGCTTAACTTGTTACTGGATAGTAATTTAGGCTTGAAGCTATGGTAACTAAAATAAATATCGAATTCACTAAATCTACCTTCTAAGTATATGTGCATCAGTTTATTATTGGGGATATTTAATTAGTAGCTAATTTTTTAAAGGTTCGCTAACAGTCTACTAACTAGCACTAAATAAAAAGAAAAATACAATAAAAACAACAATTTCACAATAATTTTAAAGATCTTTGAGCTAATCACTTAAGTTTTCTAGATATCGTATTAAAAAATTGAATACAAAGAAATATAACATAGAAAATTCAGTTAACCACAATGTTATCAAAGTCCAATAAACATGTTGTATTCAGAAGCGAGTGAATGAGTGTTGAATATCACAGTTCACTATAAATCAAAAAAACAAACCAATTGAAATAAAAATGTTGATGTAAGTTACATCTGATATGCAACATTCACTTAAATAAATAAAAATAATAGATAAGTATTGAATACAACAGATTTATTGAACTTTAGAAACACTAGGAAAAACTTCAACCACAGAAAATCATAACATTTACATACATCTAATAGGCGTAATGCTAAACGACGAATTTTAATCGATGAATCCATGCATAGTTTCACAATGATATCGATACACCAACTTGCTAAAAATGGTAGTTTCAAACGAAATAAAAGGCGAATCAACCGGATAGTATAAATTCGTAAAGGCTAAAAAACATAAAATCGAAAACAAGAAAAAAGGAACATATGAATTATGATTATTAATATAAATGGATACTTATTTCACTTTTTTTTTTGCGAAAATGTAGAAATCATGCCATCAACTGTTAAGTAGAATGAATAAACTTTAAACAACATTTTGTTTTGCGTTCTACATTTAATTGACAATAAAAGTTTAGTTTATATGAACATGATTACTTTTTTTTTCTTTCTAAGAAATATGAATAATTACATAATGAATATATCACTTTTACTACCTTAACGTAGGATGAAACAGCTGCCTAATTTTTAGTGGTTTCCTGCATGTAATACATGATTTAAATGGAAACAATCTTTTATTTGATTAATTATACAATTAACCAAGAATTTTCATAAGAGTTGTTGTTACTGCTTGAATCTACTATGAAACTATTGAAAATCAGGGAACACTAGTGGAGTGACATCTAAATTGTGTTGTAAGTTAAAACCTTGCTTCGTTGACAACGGCTTAAAAGATCATATAGTAATATTAACTCTCACATATGCAGTATGACATAAAGCCTGGTACACGAATGTGTACTTATCAAACAATGTGATAAAGAAATATCTAGACAGAATATATGCCCTGGTTTGAGACTTCTAAGTAGTGTACGCTCACTTATTCAGATGAGTAATAGAACCTACGGCGAACAGAAATGTGAACCACTGGATAAATGCAAATATGCATATATATATATATATATATATATATATATATATATATATATATATATGAAGCAAATAATTTAGATACGGCGGCCGATAGGAACTATGACTAGAATAACGACTATATGTGCCGAACAAACATAAGCTTCTGATATTCTCAAGTATTTTCAGGAGAATAATATTTCATGTCAATAATATAAATATATTAGAAATTCTATTTTACAAAAAATATTTAACCAGTGAGAAATAGACTTATTTTGCAGCACTTATAAAACTAAATACTTAAAATTAATGTCGATGAGTATATGACCATTTCATTGAAACACTGTATTTTTTATGCTTAGAATGTTTGCTTACATGATTCTAAATTGAAATGTGTGCATTGTAGAATCAAACTTTGTTCACCTATGTGCATAACTTATGTATTATAACAAAAGTTGGCTTGCCTTAACTATACTAAACATTATTTTATTGAATAAAACTAAGGAAATAAGACCACAGTGACATATACCTTAAAGTTATTTATGGCGAAATAGAAAAAATGTCAATGACCTTTTACTGTAATGGAAAAAGACAGAAATTGATGGAGGGTTTTTTAACATTTCAACACATTTTTTTGAACTTTAACTTGATTTATCATGGCAAAAACCGAAGCATATTGACTGGTGAATATAACTTTTCAATCTTATTTTTTACAATCAACGATCAGTTAGTCAAACTTCTCCTCATGTTATTATAATATGAATGCACGATGGATCTGTTTTAGGAGACATTTCCTAGCTACGCATTGAACAGAGAGTTTATGAAAACAAGATAGACCGATACGCAATAGTTAAGCGACGTCAGATACAAAATCCTGAGTCTTGATTGAGAACCAGACAGGGAATATGCAAAAGTATATTTCTTCCAACGACATTACACTTACACATATAAGATACAGTGAAATCAATCGTACATATAAAATCAAGGAAATAAAAAAAGTTACAACTTTCTATTCATCAGATTGTGATAAATCACTCCAATGTTTAAGCTAACAGTCAACAAGAATCATAGTACATGTATAGGTCAATTATAAAGCATGTATATACGAAATAAGAGACAAGACGATTATGACTAACCTTTATCCCACTGTTCGCTGCAGTTGTCAGAAATAATCGACTCAATCTACTCGAATGTGCATAATCTAGACTCGATAAGATAATTTTTGAATGATTTAGAAAACAATATTTATTGTCATTACTTATGCTAGCTAATGAATTATTATATTTTGTTATAAGCTGACTTGGAAACATTAATATACTTTGAAAATCTAAACAAAGATCTTTTCTTTCTAGATGTAATTCCCCAGCTTCTGAACTTGTCAATTGTGATGCAGCGAAAAGGATCAGGCTACCACAACTTTTAGTCAAGTAATTTGAATTGAATGTTAGTATTATATTTGCGTTATCATTATTATCATTATTTTCTTGCGAAACTTTGTTGTTATTGCTTTCTATATTATCGTTATTATTATTATTATTATTATTATTATTATTATTATTATTATCACTATGTTTAATGAACGGCTCATCGGAACTTTTATTGAGTATCGATTTTAAGCAGAGATGAAGAACAGTTAAAAAGTGATCCAAATATTGTGATGCTTCAGTAGCCTAAAAATTAAAAGGAAATAGATTGCGTAATAATAATAATAAAAATAATAATAACCACTTAGAGTAGATACTTTATAAGAAAATTATAGAATCAGAGGGTCTATGCTTCCGTGGTTAACTTATTTTCTAAATTATCGATAACGTATAGTTAAAATACACTATCTTGTCGAATACTTGACCGGTTAAATGTGGTGTAATATAAAGCGGTTTTTTAGGTTCATTATTTTACATAGTTTATATAAATGATATTTACAATTATTTAATTATGAATAAACCATTTTTAGTATGTCGATGAGCTTAATGCAGTATAATTTCTTTGACTGCATGGGCCTAATTACAAATAAAACTGTATCAGTACAAAACCCACTGAGGTCACCTATGGTGCTAAAAATGCAATTTGGAACTCAGAACGTTTAAATGTATATGGATATATCTTGGTGGTATGCGTTTCAATATCAATCATTCTATAAACTGTAATAAGTCATATGGGTTGTACTAGATAATTGTCTGAGGACTTAAGTATCTTAATAATTTATCAACCTAAGAGGAAGTTACAATGAAATCACACCAACTTCTGGATTATATAGCGCATACTTTCAAAACGATAACTCCGTATTCTGTTATACGAGGCATGCGTCTGACCATTGTCAGTGATTGAGGCTTTCGTCTTTCAACTACTAGGTAGCACGTTTAAGTCCCTTCCAACCAATGTCGGTTAGATAGACGAGCAGTATCATAAGCCAACACGCAAAAGTGTGGCACAAAGATGAATACGAATATCAATAATGAGATGTACGTACATTCAGCTGATGAGTTACAAATAGACCCCACTTGTATAACACAATAATAAAACTAAGTTCATGACATAACGCTTGAACATCATAAAAAGTCTTAACCTAAGACAAAAATGTTTATTCCACTGTTATGTATGAAAAATTTAATGAGAACTAGCATAAAACATGTATCGTTTAAAATTAGTCATTAAACGTACTGGAGGATAATAAGCTAAATGGGATATTAATCCAGAAGCGAAAATTCCTGCAGCCGATGCATGTGGCCAATTACATGAAAGCCAAGCTAAATTGAAATTAGCATTGGGATTGATTAAATAATTTCGTTGACTTGTATTCGAATTATGATTGTAATTAGTAGAACTGATATCGTTAAGAATATCATTTGATGACTTATTTTCTCCCCGAGAGTATACTAATAAATGATCACTATCGTAAAGACTTGAAGCATTCAAATTATTGATTGCAGTCATAAGTCCATCCACTGATAATAGTCCATCAGGTAGCATTGATTTACTTGGAATAGAAGAAGAACGCACTACTGGAGACATTGAAGCGGTGTATTTGTCAATTATTATATCTTTCTGTTCTGTTCTACACGTTTGATCAGGGGTCAAAAAGTCCATGACTGATTTCAAAAATCTAGATGCAAATGAGGAAAAATACATGTACTGATACACTTTAAATAACCTATTCTTTTTTAATATTAGTGTCATCAAAAATCACGTTTACACTTGTATACCAAGGTTTGAGGGGAAAAAAAGGTGGTGATGGTGGTTTAGTAATCGACGAAGTTGTCATTTAATAAGAAAGGAACAGGATCTCGACTACCACAAACTACTTTGATTTGCGGAATATCACATATTCGTTCAAAGCCTGAGTACCTGATAAATTTGCACATAGCTAAAGTAAGTTGACTGAGGAATATAAAACACTTGTCCAAAGTAAAATATCCAGACCACTTGTTTAAACAGCGAAAACATTTTGGTACAGTAAGTTAACAAAGAGGTATACGCCACAAAATAAAGAGATGTGAAAAAATAAAGACACGGGACAAGTGAAAGAAGTTACAAATAAATAAAGCGACAACGGTAGTAACCTCTCTTCATACGCCCTGGTACAGCCGAAGATGGCAGGACTTGCTTTATCCCTCAAAACGTTGACATACGACCTTTGATAGGAAAGCCTTGGCAAAATGAGAGGATCAGAAGCGAATGTCCAGAGTTTACATTTGGATGGTGTATACAAAGTCTAGGCGTCCTGGCTCAAAACGAATGGTGTATATGAAGCTAAGGATCATGATAGAACAAATCACATGAGTCTCCTTTGACCACCAGGTATCAATGAGACTTTACATACTAGCGCAATACCACTGTCTTGTGAACTAGGTCTTTACGTCAAAAACTTATGGAGTGCCCTCCCCCACGGAAACCATCTACCGAGAATTATTACCCCGCCCACACTTAAATATTAAGATGATAATTAAACTGGAGCAAGCTTCAACTTATAACCAAGAAGGAAGAAATTCGAGTCCTTGGTCCACCGAGTAACTCTATACTAATCATTATTATAGTATCACTAATGATAACACCTTAAATCCAGCTCGTATTATTAAAAGCAAATAAATAGATCCCTAATCTTTACCAATACAGTAGTTAAAAGTATAATTTAATAGAATGCTTACAATAAAAAACGATGACCCAAAGCACAATATAGGCAAGCGCGTGTAGTTAGTGGTTGATTATTATGTCTTAATTTGAATACTATTTCATACGAGCGAACCGAATACTAAGTGTATATAACTTTAATTGATTTGATAATAGATACTTTTATTCATGCTTTTAAAAATAAGTGACTGACTGATTCAAACATAATAAAACAGCCAATAGCAGTTATATATAGCGTACTTTATACGTGACTTTGATTCCCAAGAGAATGTAGACCGAGTTACAGCCAACTGACGACCTAATGATAGTAAAACATCCCAATTCCAAACTTCTGATGACTTAATATCACATGTAGCCATCTGACATTGACTAAACCGACCATGTTGTGATTTCGGCTTGAATGAAAGCACATTGGAGGATGCAATTAATTGGTCTAGCAGGGCATCTGTAAGCTAATTAAAAAGGTAAGAGTGAAATATTCATAGATACTTTCTAAGAACACGTTGAAAATCAGTAATGTTTTACATCTATTAATAATAAAAATCATAACATGCTTGCTAACAAGTAACTTTAAGAAGCAATTTCGGAACCCTAATGGAATGTGACAAGTGTCTTTCAACTATGATGCATTTACTTACCAGTAGCATTGGATAAGGTCGAACAACATATCATTGATTGACTGAAATTAGGAGTATTAAACACTGAAAGCTGACTCAATAGTTTGAATGATAAAGACTCGTAATCTGAAGCCTAAAGGTTTTAAGTTCAATTCCATGTGGGAGCAGAGATGCGTGCTGATGATATTTAGTATTTTGTGGATTTCAATAACTATCTAACTAAGTTCAGTCCATGATGTGACACTTTCAAGGCAATAGCCATGAAACTATTTATATTTTATACCCCCTATATAAACATTTTTTGTTCGATATTTGTTCACAAAAATGTTCGCCAATAAGGTTGCTAGTATTACGAATGATTCCGCCAGTTTTTTCTAGGTATAGGTTATCCATAGCTTTGACAATGTTCACTATTCAGGAGTTCTGACCAGATTTATTTACAACAGTCTATTAGGGACATGTCAGTGGCGCAGTCTGATATGCAGGATGAAAACCTAAGACTGCAAAAAATATAACGGCCTAATAGATATAAATCACAAATATATTGAAAGTTAGGGTTTGAAACGATACCTCTAGCGAAAAAGTATTTTAATATGCAATATTCATGTACTAAATTAATGAGGAAGTGATTGAAAATCTTAAATGCAATAAACATCGTGAATTATGAAAAATTTTGGGTCGATACTCTACATCAGGATAATGAAATACAACCAAAACAGTGGATAGAAGAGATGTCAAGATAATCTTAGTAACGACAAGCAGAAATGTCTTTTACGGTGATTTCTCGCACTGAGGTTGCCCAGTAGTGTTTATGATCATTTTCAAAATATGCATCGATCTGTTGGAAGATACAATGACACTTAATCATAAAAATATTCAAGAACTTCAAGTGCCACAAGAATTAGAGGATTACTCAATGTTTTAAACGTTAAAGAAAAATACTAAGATGAAAATAATATACGGATCAGAAAAATAAGAGATACTTATACATTTTGATAGACATGAAGACAGATAGACAGATACAACACAGAACTTCGTACGTACGTACATCTAGTTCAGGTCGCCATACCACATCAGCACAGAGACGCAACTGTCAGTTCAAATCCAAGAGTGATAGCGATAGTAGAAGTATTAGCAGTAATGCAGAAAATTAGGGAGCGAAGATATGATTCGAAAAGTATAATTCAGTGAGATAAATTTGAAAGGAGAAAGATAGAGAATTCAGAAGGTTAGATTTTGAGAGAACACAAAGAGTGGATGCACCTGCGCCATTGCGAACGATTCTGAGCCATGTCGTTCAAGGTCTCTAACCATTGGTGACTTTCGTCTCGCGGACTCCATCCACGCAGCCTACATCTACCAACATGACTCAGTCCACTTGTTAGTGACTTCATCGATTTCTGCCATGTTTGGGTTTGGCCGCCCCTAGCTTTCTTCCAAGCTATTCCTACGCCGCAAAACATAGCTCGTCGAGGCAGTCGGTAGTTAGACATGCGTAACACATGTCCCAACCACCTCAACTGATGAAGTTTCAATACCTCATCTATTGATTTGCCCTCCTTTCCTAGAACCCGTTTCCTAACGACAGCATTGCTCATTCGGTTGTCCCACGATACTCGAGCAATGTTTCGGAGACACCTATGATCGAAGACCAGTAACCTACGAATGTCCTCTACTCTTAACGGCCATGTTTCGCTCCCGTATAGTAGGACAGAGCGAACTACTGCACGGTACACTCGTCCTTTGGTTAGCAAGCGGATATCTCGCCTGCGCCATAAGTGAAGGAATAAAACACATGGTGGAGACAAAGATGAAGTAATGAGGTAATCAATTTATTTCAAAAGTAAATCTACACATTTTAATATCACTACAAATACTACTGTGCAGCTTCAATACTTGAGATCATTTAAATAGTCATTGATTCTTCTTTGATGACATAATAGAGTATCTTTCTTTACAATTGTAATAGCAATGATAATGAGAAAAACGAGATTTTAAGAACACAGTTTACGATGACAGCATGAAAAGGTATGTAGAAATGAATAAATGAAATTAACATCCAGAGGAAAACAGAAAGTGAAGGCATATGCGCCATAATAACTTATTCAGTGCCATGTCACTTAACGTCTTCAACTACCGAAAGTGGTTACTACGTGAACCTCAAGAACGTAGTCTACACTTATCAACACAATAAACTGGAGACTTGGTATCTTACAATAAAACTTTTCAAAAAGCAAGGTCAGCATGATGATTAGAAAAAGTTAACATCATTGAGAAAACACTGAAGTCATTAAAGATGTGTTAAAATGAAATTCCGAAAGAATTTCGGTCAAGATGATACATGGTTCACACACAGATTTAGTGCAATAAATATTATCTATAATTTTACTTTATACACACTAATTCATATGAAGAGAGAATATGAGGACGACAGAATTCTCAAACCAAACTTCAACCACATATATTAAAATAACTAAGTATATAAACAAATGTCAATAAATAGTCGTTGGTTGCACGTAGGAAAAAAGACAAAAACTTATGCTAATGTAAACAATGTGTCAATATATCATAGAGTGAAAAAACACAAACTACTTATACAAATATGACAGGGAATAAAAACGTGAGAATACTTAGTGGTTTCACGATGAAGTTATTTTATGTAGGGAGCACTAACAACCTATGACATGATAACATTATATTGAATACAATTTAGGACAATGTCACATTTAGAACGATTGTGGATAAAATAAGCAAGTAAAATGGTAAGGTTAGACAAAACATATATATATATATATATAATGATTGCTATTGTTTTCTGCATAGCGAGAGTACAAGTACAGGCTACTGTCAGTTTCCCGATATACTTGCCTTTTGGAAGGAGCAAAATGCATGCTAGTGGCTTGCATGTGTTGAGGAAATTTCTGGCAGTTAGGAGCTGTAACTACTTCCAACTCATTACAACGCTCCAAACACCAGGTTTCTCGATCCATAAGAGAGACATCGAACTCGCGATCTAGTAGAGTACAACTGAGTACATCAACTTATAAGTGGTACGTTTCGCGAAATTGTAAGCGACTTCATCGGCATTTCCATGGCTTCGTGCAAGGTTTGTGCATATGAGTGCTAGTGGTGGGATGACGGATGAGAACCAGAGGTTTACGATAATCTGAGCAATTTTTGGCATAGTCTGGATGCTAGTTTGATCGAAAAAATGTCTGGTTTAAAACACGCCGATGAGAGTACTTCTGTCATATGTTTTGAAAACCATGTCACACCAACCTGATGATGTTCGGTGAATTGGTTTTCGAACATCGTTGCTTTTAAAATAATGTTGACACCTGGTGGCACCATATTGACAAAGTCGATATCCACCAATGTGTGTTAGAGCACAGTGACGAAAATTCAATTGGCATCACTGTCTTGAAACACCAACTTCAGTGGCCTCGTCATGTTTTACGAATGTAATCCTAGCAACATTCATATCGCCGTATTGTACCTGAATCAATGTGTCTTAAATAACAAAATAATAACAATAGAATCTGAAACAATAATGCATAGTGGCAACTAAGAATTCAATCATTTCTGGGTACTCTGTTCTTAATAGTCATAAAAATATCATACAAGTATCATCGTTTAACATCTGTACAACATAATACACTTATCACATTTAAAGACCTTGACGATAAGGAGCATTTTTTTGTAAATAATCGGCTTTAGTGACATTTTATGTAATAAACAGACAAGTGTTGATAAAACCATGGAGATCATACAATGTCTAAAGACAGTTGTCTAAAGCAGTTGCGTTTTTCACAACAACTACGTTGATTATCGTCAACGGACTTCTGCACATGCTCGAAGAAGCGAAGGTATTCAACTAATGAAGTACTATATTATGAAAGCAAGTTGTGTTGGTTTAGTAGGTTAAAAATATATTGTTGATAGCTGACTTCATAGGTAGAAAATTTTAGAAGTTATACAACTGCACAGTTCAGAAAGTTACCAGATATTGTCGGGAATCAAAACTACAGAATACTTTAAAAAGTACTTTTATAGATCTCATGGAACTGATTTTGCCATCGTGATTAATCATCCATACTCTAAAACACCTATTAAATCTAAATAACTGATCATCGAGTAGTGAGTAAGGTCATCTCTGTTTGTAGAATTTTATAAATATTAGGAAATTGACTAAATCTACCATTAATCATTCCTCAGTATCTAATAAATTATAAGTAACTTAATCCTCCCAGTCAGAGGTGGCCCGAATAGTTCGTTAGTAACAACTAGCCAGGAGACAACGTTTCCAGAATAGTACCAACTAGCACGAAATCCCAGTCCAAGCGTTTCCTGTGTGTAAACTTTAACTATGCAACTGTTTGTAATAATGTTACATTTATTTAACATACTGGACATCTTGGAGTTCAAGCCAAATAGAATTAACGTCTAATTTGATTCTAAAAAAGGAGGGTTTACATAAGTCATTCAGAAGATCCTTAGTCATATCATTAGTCATAGCAAAAATGGCTTTATCCTAGACAAACTTGTCAGTTAAATCTAAGAAATCAAGATTTCTTCAAACATACTTCCATTTGATCTTGCAATAATGAATTTGATGCATAATGAGTGTGAGTAGCATTATCCAACGACTGTTTGGCTAAACATTCCAAAAAAGGAGAGTGTAGAGGTACATAAATAAGGCTGGATGGATCATGAAGACGAGCTTTATGAGAGTGCATTACACGATGTATTCGTTCCAACCATAAAACAGCTAACTGACTACCTGGTGTACTTGGATGTAACAAACCAGCATGATGTAGACGATGACATGCTGGATGTTCTTGAGGGAGCAGATTTTCAACCTACATTGTAAACATAATACACATACGATATATCATGTAAGCATAAGTAAAATAACTTTCTTTGTTATTGCTTCACAAACTGCTTACACTATATATATATATATATATATATATATATATATATATATATATATATATATATATATATATACCCAACATAGATTATAACTTACATGAATGATTCTTTCTGTCTCTGGTTTGAAACGAAAACGTATCATATGAACTTGCTAATTACATTACTATATGCATATGCCCATTATACATGTTATAGAATCAACTCGATATAAGGTATAAATAAAATCTCATTTTCGACATATATTTTTCTTCACCTCTGGACTTTAAAAAACAAATATATTGGTTTGATTGTTGGTTTTTATGATTCAATCATCAGTACAAAGGAAACTTAGTAATGATTAAATATACCTTTTTTAAAGAATAGCTGGAACTGAATCATTAACCACACATATATATGCGAAGTTATAACCAAAAATAAAATTAAATAGCATAAATGATTATTACTGGAACTTTAGGAACACCTTAAAATATGAAGGTCATGAATTCGATTAATGTGTTGAGAGAGCGTACTATTTAACCGTTCTTTCGGTTAGCTGTTCAAGCCTTCAAAATTCAACCAAACATCTGCAAGTGTGTAATGAGTAACACTAGCCAGGGATCCTGGTTGATTAGTAGTATTAGTTAAAATGACACTACAAAAGTGCAGTTTGAGCAAATAAATTTGTACTGAGAAATGTAGTCACTTACTTTGTAAGCCAATGAACCAAGAAGGTAACCGGCACGAGTAGATGTTACTTGATTTGAATCAGAAACTGCTCGAATAAGGGCCTGAAATAACAAGTTATAAATCAAGATATTAATGATATCAAAGAAATTAGTGTACACTGCATTCATATTATATCATGTATTGACTAAAAAGTATCAAACAACTAAATCAAGTGTTAACTAAGTAGAAAAATGAAAACTATATGACCAATAATTTTCACGAGTGGGATAAGTCAGTCGATCATAAGTAACGTGGGGCTTAGCATGTGCCCATTAGCTAAAAATTTTACACCACATTGACAAAACGAGATCACATTATTACAATTAATACCAGAATATAGACCAACAAGGAATGAAGCATATGTGTACATGGAAAATTCATGAAAATAAGGAAGAAGATAAGAGAGAACGAACCTGTGCAACTCTGACTGATTCTGAGACACTTACACCAAATATCTCCAGTCATAGATAATGACTTTCGTGAAAAACAAAACCAGGGTAGTTTGCACCTACCAATACAACTTCAGATCAACAGTTAACGACCTCTTGGACTGACACCAATTCTTAGTTTCGGTGGCCTCTACTTTCATTCCATCCTACCCTTACATCAGCCGACAACGAGAAACAAGATAAGAGGTGGTTGGGCATGCCTAACACATATCCCAACTACTTCAGTCAACGAAGATTCACAATCATACCCAAATACTTTCAGTCTACAGATCCCTTCTATATTGAAAGCCTACGTTTAGCAGCCACAGTTTAATATATTGCAAACTGCCGCGCAACACACACCCGTTCTATGTCTAGCAGACAGATATCTTGTTTACGGAACAAGTGACACAATTTCATGGAACACGAGCAAATTTTCTTAATCCGTTCTGAGATTTTGTCAGAAACCTATCTATCAAGAATGGTTTATGAAGCTTGCATGATAAGTGAAATAATCAACGTACTTAGTTACTTAACTTCCTATTGTAAGATACATAACTATATAAGACTACTTGGTAGTAATCTGAAGCTTATTATCAATTGTCAGGATTTCAGTTTCAGCGTTATTGATATTTAAGACAAAACCTAACAGCTTCTATTTGCATATAGGTTGCATGCAAAAGATACGGAGGTATAGCTAACATTCGGAATTTGAAATATCCGGTAATGCTGCATTCCCTGAACTACGTAGTTTATTATAAAAGCTTTCGTTGTAGATTTGGATAACAACATTAGTGACTAATTCAAGTATATGCGAGTTGTGTGATCATGTTACATGGTAAGTCTATTTAGCTGACCTAGTTACCGACTAGCTGTCTATGCAGGTAATGTTATTTACATTGTCTTAGAATTTCCACTAGCCACTTCGTTCAGCTGACCTCTCTGTATGTGACTGACTGACCTTTTTTCTAATAGATTGATAAATTGGATCTCTATGAGTATGTTGATAGCAGATTGACTTGTATATGGTCTGAGGAACTCTTTTTCAATTCACCGATTAAATCTCTGTCCATGGTTGTCTGCATGTATTTATATAGGTGATAGTATATCTTTTTATTCACTGTTAGTCAGTGTTCGTTTATGTGAAGATAAATTTTAACAAGTGATCAATAGTAGGATCCAGGACTTGTAATGCATACCTTTCGTCGAACAGAGATATCCATAATGAAACTACAAAACTCAATACTCAGTTAAACACCAGAGAGAGATGCTAAATCTTCACAGTATAACAAAAAGCCTTCCATTTTTACCACTGAAGACTGAAATAAATTGTTACTCATTTACTTAATTTTTAGAATGCGGTGTAAACTTGAACTGTAGACTATTGTATTTACTAGGACGATTAGTCGATTCGCACAGAAAGATACTAATTATGTAGGCTTACATTTGATCACAATGTAAAAATGAATTGATTAAGTTTTTATTTAGTTATATGTATTTCTAACAGCGCTACTTAAATTATAAGCGTTAAATTATTGTGCGACTGAATAGTAACAAGTCATTCAGTCAATAACCACGTAGCACTTAGCACATGTGTCTATAAGACTATACGTCAACAAAATAAGAGGAGAATCTAACACGATGAAAAGTAAGGTTTAGATAATAGCAGCCATAGCAGTGGAGTAGACGTGGGAAAAACACCTCGCAACTTGATGAGCATATGAATATTTGATTTGAATAATAAGTTGTACAAATTAATAGTAAGACAAGAGTTTTTAGTATTAAAGATACACCAGAAACGTCAAAGTAGTTCAAATAAAACAAGAAGGAAGATGAAATAAACATCAATGAATTTAAAACATAATACCTAGATCGTACAACAAACCTATTAGACACCCAAGTAATAACCAGTTGAATCTAACAGACACATAATAAATAACATATGGATATAATATGACTCTTGGAACTTTATTCTACAATAAATTCCCAAACTACAACTAATATTTTGATTTTTTTTCTTCAAAATATACAGCAAGTGATGTATCTGTTAAGACTGCTTTTCTATAATTTATAAAGTAACCAGAAAGTAATTAAATGGTTCATAATCATAGATTCATTCTCCATTGTATTTACTTCCATTTGAATAGATCGATAGGATTTTTGGTTGGAGGTAGTTGTTAAACTGTTCACTTTAGAAATAGATGTATGATTAACAAATCGTATTCTATTTTTTGTAAAAAAAAAATGGCGAGTCAACAAACTTGTACAAACATATCTTAATGATGAGCTAAGAGTCAAACCTATTGAAAAAAGTATAGTGACCCTAAATGAATTCCTAAGCCATGATAGGTAGATAGCCAGACAGACAAAATCAACATGAAAACTAGCACAAAAGTGTGCTAGATACTTCTGAAAACACATAAAAGCAAAAAGGTGAAATTACTAAGATGAGTAAAAAAAATAGAGGTCGCGCTAGTAAGAAAAAAATTACAGCGATCTCATTGTATGAGTAAACTCAGTGAAAGGGTATGCATAGAGAAATACTGGGGTTTGATATTTGGGGAAAAATGAAGAGTGGATACACTTAGACCTATTTTAAACAGTGTTACTCAGTCTCCAATCACTGAGCTTGTTGTGAAACCCAGACAATATGGTCGACACCACTGTTTAACGAATTCACAGATCGGTAATACAACGTAACTTCGTAGCCTCTAGCTTCCTTCCGAATTACTCCTTCTCCAGCCAACACTGCATGCTGATGTAGGATAATAATTTGGTGTATTCTATTCACCTCAGTAGACGAAGATTCACCATCTCATAAACTGACTTGCCTAGTACTGTGTCTAACTTCATCAGTGTTCGTTAAGTGGTCCCAATATGAATGATTATTTGAAGATAAATACTGATCGAATATTAGCAACGTGCAAATGTTTTTTTTATTTTTAAAGAACGCTTCCCGAAAATAAATTAAAAGAATGAAACACCATGCAGTTTAGTCCCTCCGTGATTATCGTACCTATGCCACAAGCGCAGCAAGCTATTTAATAATTTACAACATAAATTGACTACAGGCAATTGCTGAAGGTTAGAGAACACTGAAAAGTTAGTCCATTCTAGTGTAATACAGCCTAAACCTTTCAGGCCTTGTGGAGAGAGCAAAAGTTCGAGGCCACTGAGTTAGTATCCAATAATTAATATTCTTAACACCAGTCAACCCGCAATAACAAGCGACCATCATTCAACGCTACTGGTGAATAGCCAACTCACTGTTGAAACACATGAAGTCCACTGATCACGGTTTTTCATAATAAAGAAATGAATAAATATTATTTAGTCCATAATAAAGTACCTAGTACTATTGATGAAAAAGAATGCAATGCACAAAAACCTGGTATATATGTACATATATGCCACACACAAACAAGGTAAACAGATTTTCAAGTACTAAAATTGATTATATCTTCGCAGATGTGATATAAACCTATTTTTTGTAACCATATGATCTAGGTTGAATCTACAAATATAAGGTGATCGTTTATGTTTATATAACACTGAGATTTGGATTGGTTTGAATTTCATCAATGAGAAAAATGAAGAAAAAAAAGATACAAGAAAACGATACAAAATAGGCAAACATTGATTGTATTTATGAAGCGGAAAGATATGACAAAACAAGTAACTAATATGAAGACTAACGAAATGCAAATGCAAGTTTAGAAAGACATATAATTACCTCGTATAATCCGGCTTGAACAAGTGTGGCGAGCAATAAGGCATAATAATTATTCATCAAATCAAACCCAATACAATCATATTTAGTTAACAGACGACAACCTTCAGCAGCAATGAAACCACCTTCAATGTCCCAAGCACTAGAAGCTGAGAGAGAAGAGGATGAAATACGCCTTACAGGTAAGATGGAGAAGAGACGTCGTGAAGAACTGTGTAGATATGTGGATACATCATAGACTGGATTATTTGTTTTTCCTGGTGATAGATTTGATAAATTCAGTACAGGTAATAAAGAAGGTGCACCGGTAGATAATGCTTCAATAAGACCTAATATAGTTGGTTCTAGTTCTTTGACGGATGGATGAGGTAAAGGTATTGTTGGGAACAAACCATATAATAAGTTTAATATTTGATTCTATTCGATTAAAAAAAAGGCGGGAAATATTCAGTACATAAAGGAAAGTCATAAAGGCAACAATAATATCAGTGAATTAAAATATACTCCCGCGGAATGTTATTCTTCATTTTTTTTATTAATCATACTAACATTTTCTCTTTGGAAGTGTTGTGTTCATTGCGTTTTAGTGCCAAAGCTACAAATCATTTATATTATCAACTTAGTATTATATTTTTGAATTTAATATCTGAAATGGACGTGGGCTAGACAACCATCTAAAACTATGAATCACTAGACACCTGTTTCGTCCTCCTATGAAATTATTTGGAAATGTGCAGTCAAGACCCTGTCAAGGAATCAAGTCATGGAGTTTCAAGTTTTGTGGTGAAAACTTAACCCTTAGACAACTGAGCCTGCATTCAATGATCGATATTTCTAGCTTCAGTCAATTCATGATTTATTACACGACTTCATTCATTGTTATTGGTTAGTAACTGTCACACAGGTACGGCTGGACTCCATTGATCACATCTCTCCTGAAATCAGTTACTAGTAAGCTGGCATCGGTTATGATTGCTACTTATTTTTCTATACATAGACGTTATCTTTGGCCGCTTTAAGAGATGTATTTGACGGTACGATATTTGTGGCTGAAGCTACTCATCTAAATATAATCCGCGTCATTTCAAACTGTCAAGACTGGAACTAGCTCTCATGTAAACTAGTTATTAGCTGCAAACAAATTAGAACTTGATAGGAATGCGTATTAGGACTAAGTTACCAAATTATCTGTCAGTGCAGATAGAAAGAAAAGATTAGTAATGAGTCACAGAAAGAGAATGGTTACAATTAGAGTAGAAAGTTAAATAAATAGAACCTGCAGCTAAAAATGAACGAATCATTATGACATACGTGATGGGTTAGAGTGGCGTTGAGCTCAAGATTTAAAAGGAATTAACCTGAGTATTCGCAGGAGTGCTGCAGGCGACTTAACAAAAGAAATCAACCTGAGAATAATGAAAACCTAAACGGTTCATGACAACATGGGTCGTATTTGAGCAGTTGTGATATCTCTTCTGGCTGTAGAAGATTTAGTTTACAAAACGTCGTTGTGCGTGTGAAACAGTGTCATATGTAGCCACGAATGTGCAGTAACCGTTCATGACCATTGATGTCTTGAATGAATTACCAATATATGGCAGTAACACCGTGTTAGTAATGTTGAAATTCGGAAATATATCATCGAGCTCAATGGTAAGACTTATACGATCGACCCATACCAGTTCCACCCCCCTCCCTATGCATTTCGCTATAAATGGTGTTTGTCTGGGAAAAACCTTGATGCCGTAACGCCACCATACATTCATTACTAAAACGTCACCCATTAGTTTTCTGTTTTATGTTTTACCTCCTTCCAAAAGACGTTGTATAACAGGCCCTCGGGACTAGGGAATATGTATTCACGCCGACATAACTGGATTAAATAATCACAATATGTAAGTCGGATGACCACAGAACTACGTACTATATACATATTATTTCAGCTGTACAGAGAACTAGGATGTTTTTTGTTAAATCGTAAAAGATAGTATAAGCCAGTGACTGAAAATACTAAGATACAGTTATAAGTTGATTATCAGTCGTGTTCGTTCCACAGCATCTTTAACTCGTTTCCATCTCGTCAATAATCCAAGTAGTATATGAGACATGAAACAAGAAGATAATTATTCACATAAGATTGAAAACAAATCACAATTTGGGAAATCTGATCTACTAAAATAATATTTACAACTCACTCTTGTTTCTGTGTTACCAATAGCCAATGTATAGAATAGTGTTTGTAAAGTCGGAAGTCCATCATGAATAAAATAGAAAATACCTGTCAAATAAAAACCATATAAACTAGTGGAAACATTCCAACAGGATCGACTTAATTTGACTGAAATAAATACACTGGTTGAATAGTGACTAGTGTTATGTTTGTGTAATACACAAAGTGCACTTAAGTTCTATAAATCGACTGTGAGATTGGGTGACCTTGGAAAGAATCCTCTAGGAAGCACTAGTCCACCCCTTCCCATCCATGATTGTCTTGCTGACGAGTGTTACATAGTACAAAATCTAGATCCTAAGTTCCCCGCGGACTATCTCCAACCAGTATTGTGTACGTGATGTATTGTCGCTTAGACCTTGAGCTGTAGTTGTAATTCTAAACAATTCGACTGCTAGTCCCAACAAAGCTTATACTTCTACTCAGATACAAATCCGATTAATTGATTAGGAACCAGATGAGTCGGATGTAATACATTAGAAGTAATACCAAGTGAGAAACCACAAATACAACATACAACAGTAGCCTATAAACTTAAAAGTAATACTGTTCGTCTATCACTTCACACTAAGTAAACCAATTACAGTTTTGCAGATCGGCATATCAGATACAAATATATAAATGATGATTATTTATGATGTAGTCACAGCTCAAGCACACGGTGACGGATTCGGACGTTGTTCCACCTATATCGAATTATGGTATCAGAATAAAATAGCTAGTTCATATATTTCGAGTATGGACTGAAGCCAAGTATACGGATGTGTGACTGGTAAATAAGTAATAAATCAACAGAGTTTTGTTATAACTGTACACAGGATCAAATCGGGATGAATGGATGGTACCAATTCGATCCCTGATGGAAGCATAAGAGCCCCATATTAGGATGGGATAGGTGTTTAAAAGAAATCAATGATGCCAGACTTAAAGAATAAATATACATTATTCTCTTCAAATAAAATAAAGACATTGAACACGATTGCAAAGAAATCATTCCGTGGCAAAATCAAGTAACGCAAATCAGTTTCTAGAAAAACTTACCCGGCCATGAACGAAGTAGAAGAACTAGACAATTTTTAGCGCAAATTGGAAACGAAGGATATCTACAACAATCATAAAAACACAGAAAAAAACACAAAGATGTAGCATAACTTAGTATTGATTGAAGCTTTAGTTATTCAGAGCGACAAACCCAGAGGAAAAATATTCACTAAAATGTGGAAGGGGTTGTGATAATCCAATTCAAGCTATGGAATCCAATAATAACAGAAAAACATTTCACGAAATTAGTAAGCGAATGAAAATGCTCGATAATAGGACTTGCACCATGACACTCTTTCAACAGTAACTATCGACCCGGCCTCTCATCCTAATTAGTGAAAGGAAATAAAAAAAGTCAGCTTGATTCTTCACTCCAACTGATAATATAACATGAGAAAATGAGTGATATTTATTCATTTTTCCCAAAGCCGGATTGAAAAGGTGCGTGTGATTTCGAAATCCGAAATAACAACTGTCACTGGATCGGATTTTTGGTAAATAACACATTTACCAACAATTGTTGCTCGGAACCCAGCCATGTAATCTGAACATACTAACATAGCTTAACCAATAACCAATGACAGCATGGACTGATGCTAATTTTTCATTTCATCACTACTTTTCTTCCACCTTTGTCTAATGCTGTTATTAATCGCAGTATCACACACAATATATGCATCATGAAACAACCGAGTGAGCAATGGGAAGGTTAGGTAACAAGCGATGATGGGAAACCAGTTGGTGACATAGTGAACCTCCATTGACTGAAGTAGTTGGGATATGTGTTAGGCATGCCCAACCACCTCTTATCTTGTTTCTCGTTGTCGGCTGATGTAAGGGTAGGATGGAATAAAAGTAGAGGCCACCAAACTAAGAATTGGTGTCAGTCCAAGAGGTCGTTAACTGTTGATCTGAATTGTATTGGTAGGTGCAAACTACCCTGGTTTTGTTTTTCACGAAAGTCATTATCTATGACTGGAGATATTTGGTGAAGTGTCGCACAATCAGTCAGAGTTGCACAGGTTCGTTCTCTTTTATCTTCTTCCTTATTTTCATGAATTTTCCACGTACACATATGTTTCATTCCTTGTTGGTCTATATTCTGATATTAAACATGGTAATTTGATTGAGTTGTGATAAAGGAGTATAGAAACTAGAGCTAATGCCTATCCGTGACAAGTTTTGTGTTGCTTATGTTTTCTATTTTATAAACCATGTTTCACAAATATAAGTAAGCAATTAAAGCTTTTATTATGAACTAAAAAGTCTTGTTTGTATTTTATAAGATTAAATCTTATTAATCCCATTAGACAGCCATGTGATGTTCATATTCAACTTAAATACATGAAAGCATAAAACTGTACTAAGCGGATTCCATACAAATTACCATAAGTAAACAGTAGTTTGAATTAAATGCAATAATGCAATTGACTAAAATGATTATTTCAAAGTCAGAAGTATAGAATGAAAATTCTCAAACGTTTCGATTATATGGTAAATAATTAATACCCTTATTTCCGTGAACAGTGTATACAGAGGGTTAGATAGTTTTATCACGTTGTTAAACTCACATATCAAAACCGAACTTTATCCCGGACAATAAATATGATGGAGACGTGAAAGCAACGAAGAATTTCTGCAATCAAAATTTTTGAAAACGGAAAAATTGAGATAATATACTATAGAAATTTCGAAAAAAACAAGAACGATATGAAGGCAATCTACTTTAAATAATAAAGCTATTTGTATAAGTTTAAAAACCACACTTCATGAAAGGGACACATTTGCGAATATGTGCACGTTGATTTCGGCAGCGGTAATATAAATGCATCTTTCTATAGATCTTGAACAGCAATGTAATACTACTACTTTTATTTTGCAGATACATTCATTCTCAAACGTTTAGCAACTTGTTGGTAATATTGATGCCTGTTACTTACTTTATTAAAGCTACTATAATTTATTGACGTGGTGACATCATCAACTGACTCCGCACCAAGTGGTAACTTGGGAAGATACACACAAATACTAAGTCCTATGCAGATTATGACTGAATTAAATAACGTTCACATTCTCTTTGGTTCGAGTGACCGCTAGGCAATATCACCAACCTCATATAAAAACATGTCACTCGGTACCTAGTGCATAATTTTTCATTACATGGAAACCAGCTTACCAGGCTACATTAAAACAACTTATACAATAATATCATATACTACGTGTATATCTGTATGTTTGGCTTCGACCAGTGGTTTATACATGAGGCATTGTGATTTTATGCGTTCCGCCAAAACAAAATAAATGAATTAGGTTGAAACCTGTGACTTAGTGACTGTAAGTTGGATGTTTTAATATATATATATATATATATATATATATATATATATATATATATATATATATATACCGTAGCTGCTACCTTGATGTGGTGATCGGGCTTGCCTATCGTGATGATTCAACCGAGTTATACTGGCTGGAACGCATGTTCCTCTAGGTCCTACCATTCCAAGTAGGTCTGTTGGAGAGTGATAAGACTGAAGGCAGTAACCTAAGATCTGAGGGCGAAGTCGTACTGCTGACTGCAGCGAGGTGCGACAGCAGTAAGGTGTTTTCCTCTGATAACCAGCATCTGCAGCGATGCTGCCTTCTTAACGAAAGGAAGGGGTTAGAAAACGTCGACCCCAAAAATGTCACACCTCACCTTACTCCATGGATCTCCGTCTCCAACAGTAGGGCCTACTAAATAATGTAATTAACACTTCAAAAACTCTCTATAACAAATTCATGCGTGATCGGCATCAAGCAGTTGTCTCTTGGGCTCTGCGATCACGCTCCCAGGTCACTATGACCAATACTAACCTAGTTTCTTTTTCAGGTACTTCAAGAAGTAATATCCTTCCATGGTGTGGGCAGCCAGGAAGTAAAAATTGCCCTCATACCTCTAACAGCATACGAGATCATCTTGCTCGAGGTTAAATTCCACCATCAACTCATAATAACTCTCTTATCACCAAGCCTAATACTTTAGGCATAACTTTATCACCTCGCGCCCCTAATGTTGATGAGTCGACTTCACGAAACATCATTCCTGTTCTCCTAAAACCTCGCACTAAACTACATGTTGAAGCTTTCAACGCTCGAACCTTATGCCAAAAGGACAACAGGTTTCCTTAGCTATAACTCCAGAATCTCGCTCCATCGGAGTCTGCTGCGTCTCCGAAACGCGTATACAGGATCCAAGTACAGTCATTCGATCGACCTCAACTTGTGAAAATAAAGAACCGGCCCGATTCACCATTCATGTTTCCGGAGACCCCACCGCTGCCACTCGAGGCCTTGCTGGTGTAGGTATAGCATTAAGTTCAAAAGCTGAACAGATTCTCTTTGACGGGATCCTAATAGACAGTCGCTTATGCGCTGTCCGTCTAAACGAGACGAAAAGGACTCGGAAGGTTAGGGACACACACCGTTGCCTCTTTGTTGTTTTGGCCTATGCTTCCACTGATTGTAGCTCAGATGAAACCAAAGATGAATTTTACAGAAAGCTTTCCGATCTCCTTCGCAAAATTAAGCGCAATGATGTTGTGATAGTGGCTGGCGATTTTAATCCCCAAGTAGGTAGACTAAGCAAAACTGAAAGGCACCTAGGTGGATCCTATAGTGTCGAGGCTCAACGAACAGATAATGGCGACCGTTTAGAAAACCGTTTATTTCTAGCAAGCACCAACGTTAAATATAAGGAAAGATATCAGTTGACATGGCGACCTCCACAATCAACTCAACGGTGGACTCAAATAGACTATATTGCCATCAGCCGCTTATTCTGGAGTATATGTCTAGACTCAGATCATGCCTTAGTGCGAGCGCGTATTAGTCTGAGACTCACTGGACGTAAAAGATCCACGACAAGGAGACCCCCAGGGTTCGACTTAATGATGAACAAGTCAAGAATACATTCCAGGAACAACTAAAAGACCAATTAGTAAACGGCGTAAACTGTACTCATCTTGAGCTAGCCTGGAATGATATCCAAAAAGCTGTTGAAAGAGCAGTAATATCTACTAATAAACTAGACCAAAAGGTTAGGGAAACTCAGTGGATTTCAGCTGCATCTGCTGAACTGATAGATACTCGGCAGCACATCCCATCTGGTTCTGAACACGATGAGCAACATAGGCAACTTAAACACAAACTAATCAAAAGCTTACGCAATGATCGTGAGCAGTGGTGGGTGGCGAAAGTTAAAGAGATGGAAAAGGTAGCGGCAATAGTTAGCAGCAGGCAACTATTCAGATTTATCAAGGAAACAGGTATCAAAAATTCAAAGGTAAGTAAAACTATCTGAGAAAAAGATGGGTCCACTATTCTAGGAAATTAGACCTATGGGTAGAATACTTTGGGGAACAGTTCGATTTGCCCTCGACGTCATCACTGTTGCCTACCATCCCCAAGCAATCTGAATGGCAAATTAATATTGGTCCCCCAAGTCTTAGTGAGGTTGAGGCTATAGGGAACTTAAAGCGAGGGACAGCAGCAGGACCTGATGGATTAACCCCTAAGATATTTAAGGACGGTGATCCAGTTTTAGCAGCGAGATCGACTGAGATTTTGGCTAGAAATTTGGGAACTAGACGTAATCCCATCTGACTGGTCTCGAAAATTAATCGTCCCAATCTATAAGAAAGGACAGAAGTCTTCTTGTAGCAATTACCGAGGAATCAGCTTAACGAATATAGTGTCTAAAATATTGGCTTCAATAATACTTCGACGTCTAACTAAAGCTCGTGAAGAGTAAAGTCGAGAAAACCAAGGTGATTTCAGACCTGGACGTGGTTGTATAGACCACATATTCACACTTTGGCAGTTTCTCGAACAAAGGCACACTTTTAGAAGCCCAACAATTGCTGTATCCCTTGACCTTAAGGCAGGGTTTGACTCTATCGGTTGTGAAGTTATGTGGCAATGTCTGTCATTGAAAGGCGTACCAGAGAAGTACTCCAACACCACATGTCGAATCAGAGCTTATGGCGGATTGTCGTCGGAATTGATTACCTCAAGTGGCGTTCGTCAAGGTTGTACGCACTCCCAATTTTTCTTTAATTTTATTATTGATATACTTGTAGAGTTAACATTGTAAACGTCCGATCTCCTCGGGGTTGACCTCCTTCCAGGAGATAAGCTTGCTGACTGAGAATATGCAGATGACAAAGTTCAATTGAGTGAAGATGCTGATAAAATACAGAATCTTTTGACAACCTTAAACATGAATGTAAGCATGTTCGGGATGCGATTCTCTCCATCTAAATGCAAAATACTGCGACAGGACTGGACTGATTCGGCATCGAAGTTAGTGATAGGGAGCGAAGCAGTTGAGTGTGTTAACCGCTTCACATACCTTGGGAGCCTCATCAGTCCTGACGGTCTAGTGTCTGCTGAAATCTCGAACCGTATACATAAGGCCCGATCGGCTTTTGCCAGTTTGCGTCACTTGTGGCGTAGGCAAGACATCCGTTTACTGACGAAAGGACGCGTTTACTGCGCAGCAGTCAGATCCGTCTTACTATATGGATGTGAAACATGGTCATTAAGGTTAGAGGATATTCGTAGGCTTCTAGTATTTGATCAAAAATGTCACCGAAACATTGCTCGTGTTCGCTGGGACAACCGAGGAAGTAATACGTGGGTTAGGGATAGAGTACAAGTAAATACGGTAAGTCTGTTGATGAAGTAGTGAATCTTCACCAGCTGAGGTAGTTAGGACATGTGTTACGTATGCCTGACCACCGTCTACATCGACGAGCAATGTTGTCTGGTGTGGGAGTAGACTGGAAGAAAGCTAGAGGCAGCCAAACGAAAACATGGTACCAGTCTATGAGGTCAACGACAATCGGGATGAGTCATGTTAATAAGTGCAGGCTACCTGGTTGGGGTCCACGTGATGATCGTAACAAATGGTCAAAAACTTTAGCTGATATAGCTCAAAATCGTTGGCGATTGCGCAGGTGCATCCACTCTTTGTCTTCCTCCAAATTATAAGTTTATGAACTTATCATATCCTTCTTTTTTCGGAATCATATTTCCTTAAATCTTACCTCCAATCTCTATTCATTTTTATTAGTATCGACCTCTTCTACCCTGGGATCCGGTCCGGCAATTTAATCTCTATCTGCTAATTGGGGCATGGCAACTTGAACTGATGTACGCATGTACTAAGTTCTACGTTGTAACTGACATATATATATAACACTTTGTAATATGTATGAAAGGTATCTAAAGCTATTTATGCTAAAGTAAATACTTCTTATTTTATGAAATAATAAATATTGTAAACTTAGTAGGCAACAAAACAGCAATAAATTGCAACTATTCACTGTTGCTACACGTGAATCAATACAAAAAACAGCTTTTAGTTCATTCATGCAAATGTGGAAAAAAAACAATTAAACAGTCTTACTTCAGTAAATGAAGTTTAGATAAATCTGAGGAAAAAAATGAATCTATCATCCCATTGTAAGTAATATATGAACTGAAGTTAGCTTCAACGTCTTTTATAATGTTTATCTCAGTGTTCCTTTGAAGAATGAGTGTTTCGTGTTAATGAGTAATTTACGCTAAAGATGTTATTCTAAACCTAACTATATTTGTCATTATTAACCAACTAGCCTTACTTATTACGATAATTATCGTATTCTGGTCTATTATTATTGTAAAGTATTTTAGACACTACAGAAACTCCACACACACACACTCCCGCTTTCCTATTTTAATGAAGTTTAGGAGCGAATTCATTTTGGTACACATCAAAAAATGCTCATTATATCACATATTCTTGTATAATAATAATTTGGATGCAATTAGAAGCGCTTAGAATAAATCGTCAAAGTTACTCCTGTAACTTGAAAAAAATCACCAGATAGTGGTTTCTAGATGCATCCGATTTTGATGAATCAAGTAGAACTATGCTGTCGAATTTCATAATAACTTTACCTTTTTAAATAATATTCACTTTGTGTATATCATTACCAAGGTTAACTTTGACAATTTAAATAAATTGAGCATTGGATAGGTTGTTTATAAAATGACTGATATATATTTGTAAAATTCCGATGAGTAGAAATTAGAATTTCTGATGTTTCGCGGCTTAGTGCAAATCGCTTCTTCTGAGAAATCAATAACCGAATTGAATTAATACAAGTTTAAATAATGCAATGGAATAAATCAGAATCAAAGTAAGTTCGTACAATCAAAATGTGAGTTTGATCGTGTCATGTCAAGTCATTCGGGTCAAGGTGGTTTGAAGTGAGACATGTATGCATATGTTAGTATTATGTGAAAGGAAAATATGTGAATATGTGAGAATAAAATTATATGTACGTTCACGTGAATGAAATGAAATTTGATGTACTTTAATTGTGATCGGTTGGATAGAAAGTATATGTTGGGTGGTTGAACTTGAAAAAATGCAAATTAAACCAGCAATCACAGTACATGCTATCTACCACAACCATAAAATCGATATTCAAAATATTCAAAAAAGTTTTTCCAACTATAAGGAAAGACGAATAGCTGCAGCACTTCATATTTTGAAAGAACGAGAGGAGCTTTGAACGAAGAAATTTCTTTTCAGTTAGTTTTTCATCAGAGCTCTATATATATATATATTTACAATATGTTCAAAATGATTACCAATTGGAAAGAAATTTCTTCCCTCAAAGCTCCTCTCATTCTTTCTTAATGTGTAAATGGGAATTTTTTTCATTATTAAAAACTCCACATTTTGTTAAATCCAAATGCACTTAACATAAGGGAAGGCCTTTCTATCCACCCAACATATACTTTCTATCCAACCGATCACAATTAAAGTACATCAAATTTCATTTCATTCACGTGAACGTACATATAATTTTATTCTCACATATTCACATATTTTCCTTTCACATAATACTAACATATGCATACATGTCTCACTTCAAACCACCTTGACCCGAATGACTTGACATGACACGATCAAACTCACATTTTGATTGTACGAACTTACTTTGATTCTGATTTATTCCATTGCATTATTTAAACTTGTATTAATTCAATTCGGTTATTGATTTCTCAGAAGAAGCGATTTGCACTAAGCCGCGAAACATCAGAAATTCTAATTTCTACTCATCGGAATTTTACAAATATATATTAGTATTCACTTTCTTAGAAAGGACACTACAAAAGGAATACAGACGAAATAGACTTTTTTCCTTATAATAATGAAATTATATGTGATTTTTGTCAATGCTATAGACGATCAAAGTTATCTGCAATGTTCTTAATGTTCTCTACATCTAATCTATCCAGGATAGTCAATGATATATATATTACTTACCGATATAAGACTACTAGGTAGAAGTTCTGCACAATCCGAACGATTAAGTACTGTAATCAATGAGAGAATAACAGCTTCATGAATACGAGATGAATGATATGTATGCATTGTATTATCGCATACAAATGTTGTCATTAAAGCTTGAATAATAATTTGTCCAACTAATGGAAATAACAACATGAATTTTTCTTTTATGCCACTATTAATTAAATGATTTGAATTGTTACTGCGATCAAATTGTTGAGAATCATGGTAATGATAGTAATTATGGTAGTAATAATTGAAATATGATAATTTAATTTTCGAATGATTAACAAATGAAGGATTTGTGCGTGTAACTAAGCGTTCTGGAGCTAAAATTACTGAGGAAAGAAAAGACACATAACCAATTGTTAACCGCTTGTAAATAATCTATGTTCAGAATGAACAAAAATCTTTCAATAGGAAATTTGTCGAGATTTTGGAATGTTGTAATTTAGACTGAAGACTGATTGTAGCTAAATGACCAGGACGCATTGGTTACCTAGTTTGTTCCAAAATGAAACCTCTAATGAGTAGACGTAAGATTTTTATGCCGGTTAGAGGTGAGCGCTCAAACTTCAAACTATGAAGTTTATGTTCAGTGCGTTTTTAATTTTAACTTCAATCAATTAACGATATATTTTACTATTATCTGTACACGTCAAACTGATTTGTAATAAAGACGGCATGAACTTATGACAATCGCACTAGACAGCAAAATTATTGAATGCTGATTAATTAAATGAGTACGCAACACATGATTTTGAACCATTCAGACTCGCTCTATACTATATCTTTACTGATTTTTTTAAAGGATGAAACTTATCGATGAAATGTTATGATGAACTCATAAGAAAAGTGTATAGAGATAATAAATCCATAAAATGTTATGTGAATATTTATTAACTACATAAGCTATGTTGCATTCGGTAAATGTTCACTCATCAAGATGACTAATAGAGAGCTCATATGTAAATGCATAGCTGTGTGCATATAAATGGTTTGTCTGAATTACTGATTGTACAATTCTACTAACTTTACACATCAAGTTTTAATCATATAAGTGCGAACACATAATTGAAGGTTAAGTGTAAATATCAATCTGAATATATAGTTTCATAAAATACTGTAGATTTATTACTGCTAATACGAAGCATATCTTACATATGAAACAGAAAAATTGGAAACTTAATGACCGCGACCGAATCCTTGTCAAAAGGATAGTCACATTTATTAAGATATGATACGAAAATCATCATATTATGCACTAAACACAGCAATCTACACAATGAAATTGAATAGACATAAACAAAGTAATCTCCAGTCCAATTTAAATGTTAGGGGCAGTTTCGGCTTTTCCGGTGTATATACTGTATAAAGATACTCGAAGTTCATGAAAAGAACTTCAGGTGATTGTAATGTACAAGCAATAATTGTTTAAGACTAGGTTGCAAACAGCTTTATTGTTACTAGTTTTTAATGTATCAATATCCTTACTTTCTAGATCAAACTGTTGGAGATTAAATGTATGGTCTGTAATCTTTAAAGTAAACTTTTTAATAACCTCCCTCCTTCAGTTGTATAAGAGGGCAAAAACTCCGTATATGCTAGTTGCCTGAAGGAAATACCTTAAGAACACGATTCTCCGATTTCTGTACTCATTTATTAACAACAAAAACTTGTAGTGTTAGTTTACTGAGTACTCAATTAATGTATTTTGACAAAGACTATACAACAGGGTTACGAAACAAGCGAAAAAAGCTAATTTTTTTCTTTTGAACGTACAGACACGATCAGAAATACAAACATACCTAACTCTGTCAAAATCAATAAGCAACCTCGAATAGTTGTATCCAATTCTGGTTCATTAAAATCATTTACTTTGACTTTTCCTTCTCCAGATTCACCAATACGATGAGGACGGTTTCGTGACGTACGACGTGATACAACTGCAACTGCTGACACACCAACAGCAGCATCGCCTCTTCTTCCTCCTCGATGACAAGATTCGTTTGAAGCAGTTACTAAAAAACGATGAACTTCTAAACAGGGAGCGGCAACAGCATGAATTATAGTTGGGGGAATTAATTGCGGTGTAAGTCGAGTGAGGTAGTATATTAAATGCAGTACAATTTGCCGCTCACCAATAGGAGAAATAGAAAGGGACGAAGAATTTCGAGGCGCTAAAGACGATTTTATAGGATGAATAGTATCCGACAAAAGTGGACGGGAGAAACCTATTATAATAATTTTTAAAAAAGTATAAAAAAAACATAACAGTTGAGAACCAACTTTATCAACCTATGATCGACAACTTATTTACTAAATGACAATATATATCCTAATAAAAAGCATTATTTTAGAGACTATCATACGAAAATTATCAAAATCACAGTCAATAAGTAACGCATTAAGTACAAACTCATACTTTGAGTTACACTTATGTATAATGGCTGATGATACTACCCGGCTGATTAAGGCCGAGGTGGGCAGAAAGAGACTTCAACCTGTGAACTAGTGGTTGAAAGTTCATTACCAAAAAAATATAAACGTTTCGTAAATAGATTATTGTCAATTTCTTTTAATCTGAATAAAGATATCACTTTAAAATGAAACTGACAGTTTATACTTTATTATGAAACGATTCCCGCTTATAATGCTCTTAGAAAACTTTAGAAAAGCGAAATAACGTGAAATGCTGTATGTACGTTCGCTTATGCAACTAATTCAAACTACTGAACCAGTTTTATTTGTAACAATCTGAATGATGAACTATTATGACATTATTTATTATCGTAATTTTGACAAGCTCAATCTCTCTATGGCTGCTTGTCTAGATGTATTTTGTAGTTTTTATCTGATGACTATTTTCCTTCAGTGTGTGGAACTATAGCTCAATGGTTACAGTGTACTACTCTAAGACATTATTGAGCAAGTCTGAACACCGTTTCATCTACTTCGGTTTATGGAATCGTTTAGTATCAGTAGAAATCACTTTAGAAATTGTCTGGAAGCCAAGAAAATGGCTCTGTACCTGGTAAATCAGTAAGTTGAGACTGAATTCTTGGTATAATAATTACTAATCTTTATCGTTTTATTTGCCTGTATATTTTTTATAGCTATGATGTTCTGAATACGACAAATCGTGAAATTTTACACTGCATTTTATTTTTTTAATTTCCATCTTGAACACTTGATATATATATATATATATATATATATATATATATAGAACTTTTTGATATCTAGATAGTGATAACAAACAGTTGCTCAAAGCAAAATAGATAGAGCAGAGTTCAAGCCTGCTACTTAATGGCTGAAAGTAGAAGGTCTTAACTACTAAGTCACTATTCAAGATACCTATGTCAAACGTGAAAACATCAGAACGATATTAATATGTACATTCATGAATGAAAGCTTATATATTTATAGATGCGGAGTTCTAAAATGTTCATATTTTGTTGCAGCACTTATTTACTAGGTATGAGTTTTGGTAATTAACTTTGAAGCAAATTATTTGTGTTTAAGGGCAGCCAACCTCACTAGCAAAGGTAGAAACAGGTAGAGCAGGCCTTGAACATGAGATTTACTGGTTGAAAGCAAAGTTCTTTAAGTCACTAGTCAATCAGTCATTTATAAGCTACGTAGAATTTGGTAAATACATGTATTAGTTCCAGTTATTATATTAGCATATAGAAATGAACAATAACGGGATAAAAACCAAAGTAGTAGAAATTACTGAAATAGTATATGTAGTAGAAAGGAATAAATAATGAGTACATGAATCAAATACGTACATATGAAGAAAACCTAGGGTAATGTGAGAAGCTAATGCATTTGGATTATAGAGGCTAACTCCAAGTAATGTCAACCGACCGCTCCAACCACTGATCCCAATTATCGTGAGGACCCAACAAGGTAAGCAGAATACACCGATATGGTTTGATCAAATGACGAATGACTTCATGGACTGATGTAAATCTTTGGTTTGGCCGCCCCTAGTTTCCTTACAATCTATCCTTACTCCAATAGATATCATGGGTGGGGATACATAATACATGTCCCAACCACCTTAGTCTATGAAGGTTCATTGCCTCATAAATGGACTTCCCATATTTGCCTATTAATACGAACCGAACTTCAGCACAGCATAACTCAGTAGTCCCAAAATATGAGAGAAATTATTTGGAGATGTCTGTGATAAAATACTACAAATAAATGCCACGTTCCACAACTACGGAGTAAAATACGATGGACTGCAGAGTAACGTACTCCATCCCCCCCCCCTTTATGTGTAAACAAGCTAGGATACTGTGATGAGTCGCCATAATAAGTTAATGTAAATCCAGACAATCACGTTATTTAAGAGCTCCGTAATTACATTAGTGCTCTTATTCGCATGACTACTGTATGCTGTCATTCATGTGCCTTCCTTCATATATATGAATGCTTAAATGTCTGTCTATTTGCCTTACTACAATGATCTAGGGTATTATGTTAATTTGACTTTTACATTTCTTCCTTACAATTCATCTTATTTATTTCCACTTCTTAGGACGAACAATACTTAAGACAACTATATCTAGACATAATAGTATATTTCTAACCTGCTTATGGGATTGAACGGATCATTATTACCACCTAATCAATCAAACAATCAATCAATGTCTGTTAGTCTATGTGGAGCATAGGCCGCCTACCAGCTTTCTCCAACCAACTCTGACATAGGCGGCCCTTTCCAAGAGCTCTTTATTCTCTTCATATCTGTCTCCAACTCCTGATGCAATGTGTTATTGGATCTTTCTTTTTTCCTTTCCTCTTCAGGATTCCAAGTTAATGATCGTCTTGTAACACAGTTAGATGATTTCCTCAATGTGTGTCCTATCCACCTCCAGTGTCTTTTCCTAATGTTTTACTCGGTTGGATTTTGGTTGATTTGCTTTCTGCCATAGAAGGTTGCTGTTGATGGTATCCGGTCAACGGATCCGAAGTGTCCTAAGTAGACAATTGTTTATAAATATTTGTATATTTGAATGATGCATTTCATATTTCTCAATGCAAGTTTCAGCTCCATACAACAGAACTGTCTTCACATTTGTATTGAAAAGTCTAACTTTAATGTTGACTGACAGTTGATTTGAGTTCCGAATGTTTTTTTTTAGTTAAAGAAATGCTGCTCTTGCCTTTCCGATCCGCGCTTTCATATCTGCATCAGACCCTCCTTGTTTATCATTGATACTACCCAAGTATGTAAAGCATTCTATATCTTCAAAAATTTCTCCGTTAAGTGTAATTAGGTTAGTTTGTTTTCGTTGTTTTGTATCGAAAGATCCTGCTTTTCCCGTCGTGTATGTTGAGGCCTACTGCTCCTGAGGTTGATGCTACATTGTTTGTCTTCATCCGCGTATTTGCTGTGTGTGGTATAGAAGAGCTAGATCATCTACAAAGTTCAAGTCATCTAGTTGCATCGATGTTGCCCACTGTATTCCGAGATTGCCTTCAGATGTTGCAGTCTTCATGATCCAGTCAACTACCAGCAGAAAGAGGAAGAGCGAGAGTAAACAACCTTGACTCCGGTCTCCACTTCGAATGAATCTGTGAGCCGACCACCATGCACGATTTTACGATGTAGTCTGTCGTTGGAATTCTGTAGGATGTTGACTATCTTCTCAGGTACGCCATAATGTCGTAGAAGGCTCCATAATATTTTCCTATCCACGCTGTCAAATGCTTTCTCGTAGTGGAGGAAGTTAATGTAAAGTGGTGAATTCCATTCAATTGATAGTTCAATAATGAACCGTAGAGAAGCGATTTGGTCGATACACGATCGGTCTTTACGGAATCCTGCCTGTTGATTTCGAAGTTGGGCGTCGACTGGATTTTTCATTTGATTCAATAACACTGTTGAAGACTTTTCCTGGTATTGGAGGTAGATTGACGCCTCTGTATTTCTTGCGATTGCTCAGATGTCTATACTTTCTTTGGTATCTTGATGAGGTATCCTTCTTTCCAGTCTGCTGGTACTTGTTCTTCCGCCCAAATCTCTATCTGTCTTCAGTGTGTCGCTCATCTGATATACTGTCTGGCTCTGCTGACTTGCCATTCTTGATTTGACACTCGGATGGCCATTTTGATTTCTTTGACTGTTGGTGCGTTGGTGTTTATGGGGGAAATCCATGGCTGCTGCTTCGATGACTGGTGGGTTCAATGGGGCTGGTCTATTCAACAGTTCTTCGAAGTGTTCTACCCACCTGTTTTGTTGTTAATGCATTTGTGATTGATTTGCTGCCTTGCTATTGATTGGCCGTTCTGGATTACCGAATTTCCCAGTATGCTTCTTCGTTGTATTTTATAGGTGCCTCATGTTTCCTTCTCTTGCAGCTTTCTCCGCCATCATTGCTAAATCTTCAACATATTTCCGTTTATCCAACCTGATGCTTCTCTTCACTTGCGTGTTAACTTCTGTCTATTCGGTTTGTGCCTTGGCTTTCTCTGTTCTTGTCCGGCTGTTATTAATTGCTATTATCTTGCTCCTCCTTTCTTCGATCTTGTCCAGAGTACCAACGGAAATCCATTCTTTATGACGGTTCTCCTTGCGACCCAAAACCTTTTGATATGTTAAAGTTATTGTTTCCTTAATCTCTTTTCATTTGTCCTCCATATTAGTTCCAGCTTTTTCTAGTAGATCGCCAAATGCCTGGAACTTATTGTTGAGAATTATTTTGAATTCGTTGCGGTTGTTAGTATCCCGGAGAAAAGCTGTGTTAAACTTTTGCAACATTACTGCTCCAGTTGTCCAGTGCTTCTTCAGCTTCAATCTCATTTTAGCCACCATCAGATGGTAATATGAAGCTATGTCAGCTCCACATTATTATTACTAGCTCAATACAATACCTATTTTACGTATAGTATCCGTATTGTAATTGCAAAGTATTAATACAACAACTACTAGTAGCAGTTATAACACCACAGAAATTTTTTACACTAATCAAACTAACACCGAAATTTGTTGATGTCTTTGATTAATCAGCATATAACAAATCATTGAGTAGAAATGCTAAAATATTATCATTGTATATAACTGTTGGAATGAAGTTACATTAGCTTACAAAACCGTTCTCAAAACTTGATATTTTTTGTTTCATTATTTTTTTGAGTTTCCATTCTTATGGCGTTTCCTAGAAATGTAGTAATATTAGTCCTCATATCTAAAATCGAGCTCAGAGAATAGTATAAGAATCTGGACATTGGAGGAACAACTCATGTGAAAGTGAACTACATTTTGCTCAAATTGAGGAATTAATAGCCAAATCTCTACAATCTGCTAGGTGCTAAAGCACTGGTATATGTAATGAAAGCTGATTTGATTAGTTGAAAATGACTATCCTGCAACTGTTTGTCATACTGAATGTTCCGCACATAAGATTGTGTCTAATCTACAATGGTAATAAGTTGTCAATCGATGTGGTTATTCCTAAAACAGCTGATATAGTGATAGAAAGATTTACTAATCAGTGGTTTTGATCAGCGTATGTAAAGTGCCAATAGTTCACCGATTCCTTTAGTGCGTACATTGCTCTTGGTGGCGAACCATTGAATATGCTAAAAAGTGTTTGAAGCTAACGAAAATGTTAACAACAGAACGATATATGTCGAACTGAACCACATTTTGTCTGTTCGGACATCAATCTGGTTGCTAAATGTCAAGCATATAAAGTTTCTAAGGCACGATTATATAAAATTTTGTTATTCTTTTTAAAGTTTTAAAACATAACGCAAATTCTTTGTGAAACATTTCTTAGATCTCTATTGTAAAGCGTACTATTATATAGAAAACAATCAAAAAGAATCACGAAGAATGCAAAATAACCAAAAATGATATAAAAACAATGTAACTTACGTGAAGTGTTTGTCCCCTTCTTTAATAACATACCAGAATATGGATGATGTTCATCAATTAACTGACAAGCTGACGACTCTTCATTTAATTGACAAGATGAAGGATCAAATGTAGAATTAGTTGAATGATTAGAAGTAACACAGAATTTAGTACGAGGATTATCGTTTATCCTTAAGGTAGATGCATTTGCAGACAATTCATTCGATGGTGAAATAAAATTTATAGGAAAATAAGATAAGTCCATACATCTGCAGTGAAACATTAAAGTAAAACATTATTAACATTTTAGGCTGATCAATGTGTGAATATAAATCAGTAAAGAATACATATCAAATATAACTGCTACCCTTGGGCGGTAGTTGTGCTTGCATATTATCCCAGTAGAACTGCGTTGGTTGGGACACTCGTTTGTTTAGGTTCTATTATTCTAGAAAGGTCAGTTAGGGTGTGCTAAAATTGAAAACACTAAACTTAATGGTCGAAGAAGAAGTTCTACAGTCGACCCTATAGGGATGTAATGATAGATGCTCCCCTCAGACAATCATCAATCGTAGTAACATTAAATTGTCACTACGAAAGGAAGGAGTTGGAAAGGTCGATCCTAAAAATGCACACTTAATCTTGTTCCACAGATTTTTATTTACAGTGAAAAGGCCTTAAAAGTTACGGAAATAACATATAAAAATCTACCCACAAAGCGTCTCTTGCATAACTGGTTTCAAGTAGTTATTCATTGAAAATTGCAATCACGCTACCAGGTTTAAAAGACCATACCCAACTCAGTCACCTTTTCAGAGTCCTCAAGAAGAGGTATTCTTCGACCTTTCATTTCGGTATAAATCCAGGATGAATGATAAACGACAAACATGATATCTGTTCACAGAAGTAGCAAATTTTGAACAATTTAAAGTATTTAGTAGACTATGGATAGTTTTAACTCCTATGGAGAAAATAGTCAGTGCTTTTAAGTCACTAATTAAAATTTGATGAATTTTTTAAAGCTAATTAATTTATAATTTATAACAGCAACAACCCAAAAGTGCGCAAAAGAAGTTGCATGGAAACACTATTACGAATAGCCAAAACTCAAAGCAACACTCTCAACACACGAACAGTTAGAGAAGCACATTTCATGTCAGTCTTAACTAAAAATGGTTACCTGTGTAACTTTATTAGTGTCTAGTAAATCAAAAGGCCGCCAAAGCATCGCACACACCCACCGTAGAAAGTAAAGAGCAAATCGTCCTGCCATGGATGAAAAACATTCTAGAAATCACTACAATAATTTTAAGATTCTTCGGAATCGTTATTTACAAACCAGCAAAATCACTACGTTTAATCCTATGCAGACCGAAAAACACTACGGTAAAGGAAGACAAATGCAATTTTACTTACAAAATAAATTATATCAATAGCGAAGAACACCACAAAGTAAAAATTGGACGTCCCCTTCACCTACACATACATAAGAACAAACTAGTAGTGAGAAGACGCTAATATCAATACATGCAGACAACGGATAATTTAGTTACAAAATTATCGAAATTCTGGACCGGAGGAATTTCATGAATCCCATGAAATTTTTAGAAGTGCGATAATAAAGTCGATTGGCGTCCAACAAATATGCTGACATCGATTCAAATTACCAGCCTATACAGCAGAGATCAACCAGCCACATGATCAGATGTCAAGCGAATACAACCAATGGAAACGAATCGACTAATGAAAACAGCCAAATGGACAAGAGGTCATCAGAACATGTTGACTCAATATAAGTGGAACAAAAAAAATTCCAACTTCGATATAAAAAGTGAATGGAAACAAAATGCCCACAACTATACTAACCAGCTCAGAGAATTCAACATCATTAAAACCACCCACTTGTCATATAACTTTTAAATATTTTGTTAAGCTGATAAAATGATAAACTAAGTAAAAACAGAATAATGTGTAATCGATGATAACCGTTACCTTGACTAGAATCTTAGTTATTTTGTTGAACTATGTACAACTTACCGGGCGATCAATAGATCTAGACGGCATTCCAAAAGTAATTCAACATCAACTGCACTATGTACATAATAATGAAGGCAACGCAATGCTGCACAACGCAGTGAAGGATTGTGGTGCCAAAGTGGTAAACGTAAACTGAACAAAAATTTAACATTAAAATAAAAACGGAGTTGAAATAGGTAACGTAATGTATGATAAATTTAAAAATATTCAATTATCTATAGATCACCGAATTTCATTTGACTACATTTAAGTTGTTTCTAAATAAAAAGAAAAATTACTGAGTAATTACCGACGAGACAAAGTAATTACTTATCGATGCTACTGAATGAAGGTTACACTTACGAATAAACTGTAGTGAAATAAAATAAATGGTTGAATACAAATTTAGTGGATGAGTGGAATTATACTCACTGTATAACATGAAAGTTATTATTTACAGTTCAGTATGAGTCGGCACATACACATGCATAATGCCGAGAAGTTTCAGGCAAGGCTAAAACAGCTATCCAATAAGTTAAATAATTTGAAGCTGAAATCAATCTGTGAAGTCGATCAGGTTAATTCGAATATGTATGGGCACACGTTTCCCAAACTCAGATTATTTACTAGATCCATATTCGTGTAATCGGTTTCAAATCACGTTCTAAGTCTGATGGCTGACTATACTACTTAATTACCAAAGCCCCAGTAGGTAAAAATGAGCTTTAGGCTACAGTTTACTGTTCCAGAGTGACTTAGGGTCTTGTTGTTTAACTTCCATACTCATTACTAACTTATAAACACTCATCTTTCTAAAGTTAATAAGTATTAACCGGGATTTCGTATTCATATGAACATTTCATCAATAACCAAGATGCACAGATAAAAACAACCGTTAAAATGCTACAGGATTAAGAAATATGTTGAATACCGGGTTAACGTAAACTGAACGATTAAATACTTAAATGATCCGTATGATGGTAGAATTATGAACATTTACGTAATTGGTTATCCAGTTAGAAACCCAGTCTTTAATGTACGAAGACAGTCAATGTACAATTAATGCCGCTACAACCACCTTATTCTATCACTTTACAAACATGGTAACCAAAATCAAAACATCGTTTTAGTCAACTGTAAGCACATCATATAAAAGTAATCAGTAAAAAATATTGGGTGGTCGGACTTCAACATTAAGTTAGTAATGTTTGCCGTATAAATACTGAATAATTGGAAAGAATGCAACAATAAAACCTCATTGACAAAATAAGATGGAAAAAATTAAGATAACTATGCATAATATAACAGTTCAAGTATAAAGCGAAATGTAATTAAACACTGAATTTATCTCGATTTTGATGAGATAAAATTGATCTTTAACTATGAACATGTCATAATAATCACACCACCACATTTATATAACATCAGAGTTAGACTTGAACAAATGTATTTCGCGATCCTTTTTCGGCATGTGAAATGTAACATTGATAAAAACAAGCTTTTTAAAGATTACTAAATTATCATGACCCTACATAAACCTAGTGGTCATAAAATTAGTACATTCACTGTAACAAGGCAACGAAATTAACTAACCATGCCACTTAACACATAGAGTTTTGTACTAAGCTACTGACTACACCTATGTTAATAAGTATTTAAATTTAACAGATGCACAAACAAATGAGCCATAACTTCTACTGTATTATGTCTATGTTTTTTGGAGATTTAATAGAAGTATAAACTGCAATCTCGGCTAATAAATAACATGTAATGTAACAAGAGAGAAGTCAGTTTACATGAGTCAAAAGCCGTCTTAGTGGATTGGATGCGCTTGTTCCTTATCATCCTCTAAACCTGAAACTTAATTCTATTTCCCAATTTCTACTTCTGCAATACCGATGATATTATTTACTCTGTTTTCCATTTTCACAATTTCATCCACACTGCTGTACAACTTGTAGTAACTTTAACAGGAACACATTCATGTTGTCATACGTTGTATATTAACAGATTGACCAATTGAAATTTACATAGTGAACAATATACAATAAACTATCCAAATTTAACAAGACTTACATATGGTATACTGACCGTAAAAGCGAAGTTCTTAAACGAGGATGCCTATGTACAGCCTCCAATACACGTTGTGATATAAGAACTAATACGTTAAGACGGGCAACAATTCTGCGCTGAGCAGACATTTGAGATGAAACATCAGAATCCTTAAGCTGTTGGCAAGTATTAGCAAAATCATTATATATTCCTTTCAATAAAATGCTTAAAATGTGGAGTGGGTCTACAAACAGAAAAAGGACAATAAAGGAAAGAAACGTTTTTTATAAATATGAAGTATTTAAACAAACGACAGAAATCTCAAAATGTGTTAAATCACTCCGAGACAATGAGTCTAGCTTGACGTTTAAACTAATGTGACTAAATAATAAAGTCAAACCTGCCTAGGTCTGAGCGTCCGGGCAGCATCTCAGCGCACTCACAATTGTGATGAATCATACTGAAGAAGAATACGATCCTTTTTAGTTGTGTGATGCATGCATTTCTGGTGCCTATTTGCACAGAATTCCATGCATTTAAGTAAAGGCAGTTTTAGACTGCTGTAACAAATGTGTTATAAATTATTGAATCTATCTTTATAATTAGAGGGCGAATAAGTGCACGCATAATATTTGAACAGAAAACAGTATTAACTGATACTTTTATTCTTAAACTAACAATTTGATGGATTGTATTGTAAACAACAATGCGCATACCTTTTTTCAAATCAATCTGTAAGAAGTTCACGTTATATTGAAGTGAAGCTAAAATTAGAAGAAAAAACAATGGTCAATTATTAATATCAGTCACGTTCTCATCTACACTAGGAATGATTGATGTAGCAGGAAGAAGCTTACTTAATTTTAAGTAGCAAGCAGCAAGGACAATCTTAATTCACTCTGAAGATCCATTCCAGCAACCTCTAACTTAATGCAGACTTATGCTTACTCTTCTGTTTCTATGTACCACGTAATCATCTTTTATTTCGCAGTTGTTATTTGATTTGTTTTAGAACATTTAAACATTGTTTTTAAAAACTGGTTATCCACCGATACTTTTGGAATGAATAGGTGTTTTAAAAGTTAGAACATTTCAATTAAAACTATTGAATTAGGCTTTGGAACGCTATTCATCCTAAATTATCTTTGGCAGCTAAGTGCTGTCGCTTATCCTTAAACATGAAAGCCAAGCATTTGAAAAGTGATTTGTGTCAACAAATAATTAATTAAAGCCAACTGTCATATAGTACCAGTTCCATTCTACATGTCCAAAAGGTGGAATAACATTAGGGATACTAAACTCGATTAGTGTCTTTGAAAAGGTTGCATATTCAAAATCCGCTTACCTACTGAAATGCTAAACTACATTACTTTAAATGGTTGAATGTCAAAACGCAAACCCCAGGTTTCGTCAAAGGATAGATCATAAAAAATACTACGAACTTAAAGGAAAATAGGATAGTACCTGACGGGTACAACAGCCTGAATTCGAACAGGTCAACAGTAAGACATTCACAGACAAAGATAATATCAGATTAGTGGATAACTGTGGACAATATTGTTGATAACTCTTTTGTCTACGCTTAGAACGCAACAATAAAAGTCTTAATTCACTTCGTCAAGTCCCATAATATTCCTCTACCTTGTAAAGCCTATCATCCCCAACTACAGAACACCATATGCACTTGCTGTTACACTGAAAATAAATTCATCTACTTGAAGACTAGCAAATCCTGATGAATGAAAGGATTCCTAGTGAGACTACACAAAATGGTTAAATGTATAACAGAAAAACTGATTGCCTAGGCTTAATCATAACCTCTCCAATTTCTACTCTGTATCAGTTTTGAAATATTGTGCAATACAGCTTTATTAGCCGGTGATTATTGAAGACATTAAGCTTAGCAAATCTAAGCTTCTATTCGGTAAGCGTTTTATTCATTGTTAAGTCTCAAACTTCACTCCATTTTCCTTATGTATACATTATTAGGTTAGTAGAGGATACTATATTAAATACATAGAAAATTCAAGATCTTGGACAAGTTAGTTGTAAAATGCTTCATTCACTAATGAATAAGTATATGAAGGCAAGCCACCAATAAAACACATTCAGATCCAGATGGTAAAGTGCATATAATACGTGATACTTAGTTGCTTATATAGAAATCTAACCTCTAGTGGGTTGAAATCCTTTCAGATCACGTAATTCGAAACTCCTGGTGCATTTAAACGATCAATACTAGGTCCCCTTGACAAAATTTCTTAGCTTTTCTGTGTTTTACATAACAAAGATTGACAGTAAGTCGGCTTCCTTCCGCTTCATTACGACCTATTTTATTTGACACAATGAGAAGCAGTTTATAAACGCGCCATCAGGATAAGGTCGCAAGAACATGCATTAACAAAACTAAACAACCTAATATCATGATAACCAGCAGATTTCAATAAAAAGATTTAATCTCATTCAGATCCAAAATATAATATTTTTAGTGAACTATTTCACACTTATTGGTTTCTTCACACTTGTGTCTTGACGTCAAATTTCAATATCCAATATCTGCATGACGAGCTATTCCGAACCAATTTATTAAACCGGCGTTTCGAGTTTCGCGAATTCGGTTTCTGGTCTTTGGTCTCTTTTTGTGGTTGGTTGATTACACGACCGCTCTTGATCTGCCTGTTTCTGCCAGTTTTTATTATTTAATACCATTATTTCTCTTCTAAATTTTTCTCCTTATTTTTCTCCTTATTTCCCTTCCTCGTTTTTCTTTGCCTCTTCTTTTTTTCAAGTCCCTCTAGTGCAGTGGTCTCCGTCTGTTTGTTTCATTCTTGGTAGTCTGGTTCGTGAGTAGGGCTTGAAAGAATACCGTAGAATGGATAACGGTTGAGAGTGCTAGGGTTTTAGGTTTGAAACCTAATATCGATTCTTTTTTAGCCCGTTCCAAAGGGCTCGAGGCATACTATAGTGGCACATATAGTCATCTAGCTTTTTTTTCAAAAGAAGCAACGTGAATTTCGTGGTTATTTCTCCTGGCAGCACGTTCCAAGTGGAGCCAACTCTTTATTATGAGAAATTTTCGCACACCTACGCTCGTGCTCTCTGATGGGCAATAGTTCATGGGTTTTGTCGAAGTTTATTAACATGCGAGTCGGCATCCGTTTGGGAGTTTGGGGTGGTTGCAAAAGTGTTGTGGTTTTCTAAAAACAATCTTATGTATGTCCTAAATATTTTGAAGAACGAGTCCATTGCCTGCATGCCGAGCTGCCTACTGACCGGTGAAACGTGCCGTATGCTTTCCTGACATCAAAATGATGAATTTACCTAGTTCCCTAACCTGTCGGTGAAGGTTAAAACTAGGTCTGTATCTTTAGAGGTACCAGTTACTTGTTGTCCGCCCAGGCAATAGGCCAGTTGAGTACCATCTGGATTGCGTTAGTACATTACATAGCATTATTGTATAATAAGAGTCGGACCATTGTCATCTGTCTACTTCTGTATCCTAACCATGTCCTGTCGTAAAAGTTTTATATCCTCATCCACTCTCACAGCTAACCACATTTTCACGTCTTCCGCGTATATAAGGATGGACCAGTGGATATTTAGTGGTAGGTCGTTAATGGAGATTAGGAATAGCCGTGTAATACTCCAGACGTGGCCGGCATTCAGTCTGGGTATACCCTATTCACTTTGTACAGAACTTTTACCCCTGCAGGTAATTCTGTTACCAGGAGAGTATAGGCTATGTGAAGCGCGGTGCTACTGCCCTAAGAATGAAGCAGGCTTTGGGGTACAGTGTTATACACCTTTGCAAAGTCCAGCAATATAGAGTGGACCAGGATGTTGGTGGTCCCAACAAGTTGTTTAGCCATCGCAGGCTAGAAGGATGTTTTTGTTACATGACCTGTTTCATCAGAAGCCGTGTTGTGCTTCTTGAAGCAGGTCGCGATTGTCAAGAAACTCTCGCACCTGAACATCCATAATGCTTTCTGAAATCTTTGATAGTATTCTGAGCATCTCGAAAGATCTATATCAAGTGGGGTATCCTCTATCCCCTTTCTTGCAGATTGAGGATACAATTGTCTACTTCCATTCTTCTGGTAAGGCTTTAGATAGCAACTAGTGTAGAGAGATTACTGATTGAGTGGCTCAATGCTTCGGTGCATCGTTTTAGTAAAATTGGCTTCATTTTGTAGAGGCCCGGCAATTTGTTGGGCTTTCTCAAAAATAACCAGGGTTCACTCTCGAACTTTCTAATTCCTGTCATAGAAGATATGCTTACCAGCTTGGTGATCATTGAAGAAGAGCAGTTTAGTAGTCTAAAGAAGTGAGCATCGAAAACTTCAGCTACCTCAGAGTTGGTGAGATGCTACCCTTGGAGGCCTGCGATTGTTAAGCTTGTGTTAGAAGACAACCTTCAAGCCATAAACTTGTATAGTTTCTTTGGGTTCTTAAGGAAATTTCTAGCGAGATGGGCTTCAAGTTTTTGTTTATCGTGTCTGACACTCACGTTGCACCTGTTCTGTAAGCAGACTTACGAACAGAGGTCAGAGGCATTTCCAGTGGTTCTCTATCTATGCCAGGGTTTTCTCATTGCCTTTAAAAGAGGTACAGTTCCTCGTCCTAACCGCGAGTTCCTTTAAGCTGGTTCACCTTTCATGAAATGGGTACATCATAAGATTACTTCATTGATGATACTTTAGACGGTATGCCAATGTTGGTCTATGGATAGGTTCTCCCAGTCACTGGGTCATATAACCTGGGTAAGATTTTCGTTAAGGGCCTGAGAATCTGTGCGAAAATAATGGAAACATGATGTGTTTTCTTGTTATGGTAGCGTTTTGCTTGTGACCGTTTCGAACGTTATCGCTGTTCCCCATCGATGCGTTTAATATTTTAATATTTTCGAATGGAAGTCAATCGTTGGAAAATACATTTTTCAACTTCGAAGGTTCACCATCCGATCCCCATCTAGTATCACAGCCTGTCAGTTTTAGTTAGTCCCACCTCTTTGATGGCATCCAGAAGCCTATTAGCAAAGTGTCTGTTTAGTGAGACTTCCTCGGCTAGGTTTTGTGACGGGGTGTTTAAGTCCTTCGTGAACATCACATTACCTATCATTTCTCGAGAGAAGGGTGAAACTGCCATGAGTAAGCTCTCAATTGTGCACGTAAGCATTTGTGGGAGTGCGGTATATTCCGCCAATTATATGCTAAATGGTGGTAACACTAGAGTGGCACCATATCGATTCTGGTAAGTTTGTCAACACGGATATTATTTACGGGTGCAGTTTTGATGAGTCTACTTACTAAGATTACGACTCCGCCTTCAACTCTGTATTCCCTGTCTTTCCTTAGCAGAGCCATGTCCTGGATGCTCACCTCTTCATATGATATTTCGATTGAGAGCCACGTTTCGGTGAGTATAACTATCCTCTGTTTTAGGCGGGTATATAGGTGTCTCAGGCTGGTTATTTTACCTTTTCATCCTTATACGTTACTGTATAGACAGCTGTCTAGTTGTCTGGTTGTTGTGTCTTCTTTTGCTTGGCTTATTGCCTGTGGTCCAGTGCTATTAATCTCGTTAATATGAAAGTGGTGGTCGGTTCCAAGGGAACTGACCTGAGAGAGTTTTTGTTGTCGGGGTAGTAGTTACCACAGTCGATTCATTCCAGAAGGAAGTACTCGACAGTGATGGTTGTCTTTCTAAGGTCATTCAAACGGATTGAAGAGCCAAAATCGCTACTGATCTCTGTCTTGTCAACCTGGGTCTCCTTCACAGCATCGGATAGGTTCATGTAGGACATGCTTGACTTCGTATCAAGCTTGTAGAGCCTCAGTTAAATTCTCATGGTTTCCTAATTTTATATCCATCAATCGGGATAAACTTAATGTTTGTAGATGGATATGTCGAGTTAGCCTACAGACGTTTGCTGCCGTGACTTCCCCCAGATTCAGTTCGCTCAAGAACTACTTTCATTGGTGGAGGTCTTGAAGATAGTGCTCGCCCGAAGAACCGTCAAGCAGTTCATGGACACCTTGCACAATCCACGAAGATGTTTTCTTCCGAATCTGGCAGCCGTCTTCTTTTTATCTAACACTCTGCGCAGGTTTTGCCCAATCTGGAACTAATCTTATTATTTCTCATAATAGATGGCTTCTGAGAAGTAAGTAATGTCACTTCTGTCTCTTCGGATTTGTTAAACGATAGCCTTAGGGGGAAAGGTCTGTCGGTGTGGTGCTGCCTCCCTTGTCAAGCCCGCAGAATTTCATAGGAGCGGTTTCCAGCCCAAGAAGTAGGCATTACTAATGTTATTGCTGCTTATCAAAGTTATCACAACTTTATATCAGAATAGTGGTAGGTGCTGTGATATTGAAAAGGATCAGTGAAGTGCATCTGCAGACTTCATTATCTCAGAGCCCAGTTGGTGCTTTAATGGGATTATCTACTTCTACCTTGCTTTTGTCAGACATCAGTGGCTGGCTGTGGGCTACAGACCCAGTTGGAGAGCCGCTTAGAGGAAAGACTTTGTTGTCACCAGGGCGTTAACTAGCGGAAGTCACTGTATTCCCCCGGCTTTCATTAGGCACTATTTGGAGATTTTTATCTGTAGGCTTCCTCATGCTGTACGGTTAAGCGAACAGTTTTCTTCATGCCTTGATGAGGTATTTCGCGTTCAAAAAGAATCGTTGTCAACTTCTTGAGAAGTGTCGGTCATGGATATTGAGGTGCTAATGACCTCAGTTGACAATCTAGTGTTCTATGCACTCAGCAGCTCATGAGAGTTTTGCCTGCATACGGAGCACACGTACCATAAACACTGGCAAGCTGTCCAGCATGAAATTATGGTATTCCCTAGGTATTGTCGAGTCACAGTCACAGTGTATCCATTTGTCAAAGAAGTTACACTCGAATGCCGGATTCATATTACCGTCTAGTTTTTTAGCAAACCTTTAATTTGTCATCAAGTGACCTTAATTTCTTCCTTCGAACATTTTTCCTGGATTGCTCCTCAAGCAACTACTTCTACGTCGTGTCGGTGTAACATTGGGTCTCTTCGCCTAATGTCCTCTAGGTTTGGTGTGGGGTTCTCTTACCTCATGTTTACTCGGGTTACGGGTACACTAGTGGAGGCCATCAAAGTCTGTGACGATGCTAATTCACCTAATACGTTTGTGTAAGTCCAACCCGAGGATCCCGTGGGTGTGCATAGAGTGTGACCTATCGTGACTTACTGCTAGTGTCACTTGAGTTATAGGCACGTTCTACCACTTGGCTACTGTTTCCTGAAGAGTTCTAGGACCCATGGAAATTTATAGAGTATAGGACTATTAAGACAATGAGGAAAAAATAACAGAAGAAAACATTAATCCATAATAAGTAGGTGGGAGAAATTAGAATATTTAGTAGGCCTACACTTTACATTGACCGTACTGGGACTCAATAAATCTGCGATCCTAGTGAAACTTGGGTAATTGCAATGTTCAGGTTGTGACCAGCTGTAGCCACCAAAATCAAGTGGCATGCAGCAGTTAAACAGGATGTATAGGTACTCCGCCTTGTAGATTAGATATATTTTCACCGTCGAAACTGGAAAACTGTTGTAGGTATATTGTGATTGGAATTGCATTCCACACATTCTTTGTGGCTGGTAAATAACTGGTTGTTACTGAGGTAATGAAGAAATAGAAATCGTAGCACGTCACAGTTCAAGATGCGCATGGTATTTGGTTTCGCAGAGATTTGATTTCGAGTCTTCTGTAGTATCCAATATCTTATATTCGTATGACAAGCTATTATAAACTGACTGATTTCACTGTACCAGTATCTTGGGTGTCTCGGTTTCGGTTCTGAGTCAAGGATTTATTCCGACAGTTTGCTGGACACACGGTAGCATTAGACCTGGCAGTCTCAGCTTGTTTACTTCTATCTTTTTTCTTCTTTTCTCTCGCATTTTTCCTCTTTTCTCCTTTTTACAGCTTTTTTATTTTTCCCTTTTTTTCAGTCCAGTGTCAGGGTTCTAGTTACTCTGCTGCACAATACCCTTTTGTTGTGAAACCTGGATTTAGGACTGGTGTCACTTGAAAATGGAAGAATGTGTATCTTTGGGCAGTGAGCTGACAAAGGCCAGTAGCTATTACGTTACTGGACGGTCGGTTATAATAAAATAAAGAAGAGGGAAACAATTAAACAAAAGTAAAAAATAAAGGAGGGCAAAATATGGTATAAGGATAGGTAGGTAAAGTGGTGGTGTTATGTACACTAGTAGTAGATAGTAGGTGCTTGACTTAAGGAGCTAACGTGTACAGTGAGTCCAGCTATTTCAGGCTAGAAGAGCATTCATGTTACAGGATCTGTCTTCTCCGAAGCCGTGCTGCACTTTGTGGAATACCCAATTTCCGTCGATTAACATTTTCATTTGATTGCCTAACAAGCTTTCTAACAGTTTTAACCGTTAATCAAGTTCAAAACACTACTTAATGAACACCTGTTGGGTGAAGGCATATGTAATCTTCTCAACTACCAAGAAATGATTATGGATACATATAAGCTGTGTTCCAGTTCTGTATAAACAATTCAAATTTATCAAATGCGTTAACAATACACCATATGTCTACTGATTTTCTAACTATTTTGCATAGTAATTAAAGCATATATACATTTTTGTTCCAATCTATTTTTATTTATTTACCATTATCCATCTACTATCACTACTTATACAACAATTCACACTATCGATGACAATTTGAATTTTTATTAATTTTATTGTGTTTATTAGTTAATAGGAGGAGACTTCATTATGCATTTTGTTAGTTAGAACCATTTACATGGACCTCCATATTTGATAAATTCTTTGAAATACTTGAAAGTAATGCATGGACTCAAGTAGTACGTAAAGCTACACGCAAGTGAAATTTGTTAGATTTAATCTTTTTACATAATGCCCAAACTATACAGAAAATACTAGCCTCGAATTTCTCGGCACCGATCATAACTTGTCGTTTACAGTTAATTGTCAGTGAATGTTCATGTACCAAAAGTGAGAAAAGCGATCCCCTTGATTTTCGGAGAAACTATGTTCAGATTAACTGGTCTCATGCCAAAAAACTGTTACACGCCCTTAATTAGGACGCAGTTTTCTCCTCTTGTGAGGTCAATAACTCACTAGATGCTTTTAATCATATTATAAATTCATGTCTTGACTGTGTTGCACCTTTTAAAGTGATTGAACCGCATACCCATAAATTGCAAATACATCCCTGTTAAGTTTAAAAGCAAACTAAGGAAGTTACGAAATAGATTATTTATTCAGCATGGCTTTTCGGTTATTTTCAGTATTAATTCAGTATTCATAAATATGACAAACTACAGGAAAACAAAAGAACTGGAAGACGAAAAAATGCACCTGAAATTACCTGACAAGATTGCTTTTTTAGCAGTTATCCCCAGAAAGAAACTTTGTGCCCAGTCCAGTCTTCCTACTATTCTAAATGTCAAAAATAAAATGACTAATAACTCTATGGAGATCTATAAAGCGTTTAGTGAATCCTTTGCAGACTCTTTTTCCGGAAAAAGTTCATGCATAGGAACGATCAGCAATTTCAAACAGTATAAATTAACTGTGTTGGAGTTTACAATCAGTAATGTTAGAGGTGCCTTAAGATCGCTAAAACCTTCATTTAGTAGTGAAGAGGATGAATAACCAGTTAATTTCATTAAAAATGGTAGCCCAGCCTTCCGATTACCAAAATATTTAACCTCTCTTTAAAAGATGAAACTTTCCCTAGATCGTGGAAAACCACATATATAATTCCTCACTTTAAAAAGGCTCTGGGCTTAGTAACGAAAACTACCGTCCAATTAATTACTCTTTTGTTTTGTTATAGAGCCATGGAGAAAGTTATGAAAGTGGAGATTTACACTCACTTAGTTAAGCACAAAATCATATCCTTCTAGCACGGCTTCATGTTTAAGAAGTGATGCATAACTTGCCACCTAGAATATTTTGACTATATAATAAACAATAGAGGTGGTGGAAAACTAATTATCACACTATACTTCGACTTTACTAAGACGTTTGATGAAGCACATCATTCATCTCTTTTATATAAGTTGAAAGCCTTTAGAATAACAGGCGAACTGCATGATTGGATGGCCTCATTTTTGAAAGATCACATCCAATCAGTAAAACTAGGACGAAATATCTGATGTCCTAAAAATATCACTAGTGGTGTCTTCTAGGGTTCAGTTATAGGACCGTTATTACTTATTATTTATGTTAATGACATATGCTAATGTTTTCATGAGGGTGAAACCTTTACGTTTGTGGACGACCTCAAAATTGTCTATGTATTCTATCCAGATGAAGGTCGATATGTTAATGACATGGTGTAAAACAATCTTAATAATCTAAGTGAATGGTGTAATAAATGGTTTCCTTTCTTCAACACACAAAAGTCATGGTACCTATGTTTCGGAGAATCTAACCCCATGATCAGCCTACACCTTAACGAACATGAATTTAGTGAAGTAATTAGTATCTGTGATTTAGAAGTGAGGTATCCAAAAGTTTATCTTTTACCGAGTATGCTTTATCACAGGTCTCTAAAGTTCATAGACTTGTTGGATTTATTCATCGTTACTTTCATCTTAACGAGTTTAAAGTTATTCTTTACAAAACCTGTGTTAGACCTCTGCTTAAGTACTGCCCAATTATACATAGCTGCATGCGTTCACTAGATCGGTAGAAAACAGAGGAGGTTCAACGGCATCTTATTAGGTTACTGACCCCTGGCTGACCCTATAATGACAGATGCTGTGCTCGGAAATTAGACCCTTATGAGTCAGAAGGATTGAACTTAATCTTACGTTACCTTATGAAATTCTTCATAAAGAAATTATAACAGATTGTACTACTTTAACATATGCTAGAAAAAGTAAGTATGAATTGCGAAAACAAAATTCTCTAGTAAGAGTACAGAGAGCCGCTAGTAAATTAAAGTCCCCCTTTGTAGAACGCTATACCAACTTCTGGAATCGGTTACCAGAAAGCATACGACAATGTAGCTCCCTGTCACAGTGTAGATTGGTAATAAACCTCTACTTAGACAATCTCAGTATCTGCAACTTACTTAATGCAACTTATGTAGAATGGGGTATATTTATCAGTGGACCTTATGGCATTTGGTGTCTTTTAGTTTTTTTAATAATATTTTTAAAAAAAATATCTGCAGGTGTTAAGAGCATTTCGACTATTCACCTAGAGGTAATATAGCATTTTCCCTCCTGGCAGATAGTGCTCTGGAATCTCGAAATGCCTAATCATTTTTTAGAAGTGATGCAGTGTAGCTCTAATTTCCCTAAACTATACTTCCCTGAGCTTTTTATCATACAGTGGATCTGAAATCTATCATAATTATCTCCAGTGTTAGTCGATGTTTCTCAAGATAAAAGGAGGAATAACAAATATGCTTCATATAATGCAACAGGTACACCTCAGGTTCCACTGAAAACAGATGTCCTCAATTGGTTATTTGTGTCTGATCGCCCTGCTGCTTGTTCTTTTTTCTTTATCTTTTTAGTTCCCAACTGCCATATCATGTTGACATATTCACCTAGAATCTACGCCAAAAGTGGAAGTGCTTCTTTGTGGTCTATTAATGATACCTTAATGTGATACTTCCTCTCTCCGTCTTTCCCCTACGAGATGTTGTTCACACAAGGTCATGTTCGTACTTGACGCCACAATTGATTATTTCAAACAGCCATCTATTATCTAAATCTTCCTAGTGTCACGTTTATGACACTTTTACCTGAACTTATTGAATATATTAATATGTGTTTTCTACTCATGTATCTTTGAATACTCAAGATCGAAAGTACCTTCCTGCTGATGGTTGTGTTTTTTTTTTGTTGCTTGCATTCAACCTCCTTGCACAAGAATCTAGTGTTCTGTAAATGTTATTGCTTTTTAGGCACTTATTTCTGTAAAAGTTTGTGTTCTATTATGTAAGAGTTAATTTTCCTGTATTATATTGATCATGCATGTAAACTGGCGTGAATTCTGTACTAAGTTTTAGAATAATAATCTAATCTAATAAACCTGTTCACGCTGAACTATAACTACATATTGAACTAATTAGAATTTCATTTATAATTTCTTCCTTAATGTCATATATGACACTTCACATTAGCGTTTAATTCTGAATACTGTTTCAACACGTAAACCAATTTGAATCATTGTATATTTATGCTAATTTAATAAAATCCAAAACGGTTTCTTCCCGACGCTTATTGTAAATAAATTTTATGTGATCAAAATAAAATTAAAATAAAATAAAACAGCATTAGAAGTAAGCAACCAGTCTATAACTAGTTGGCTGTCATCTATATTCTCCTTTGAATGCTGAAGAGAGAAAGATTGACTTTCTTCCACTCATTTGAAATTTGCTAGCTACCTAAGGAATGCTGAAAAGGGTTGCAGCTTTGGGTATCCATTGCCTCTGCACATCGCTTCAGCATAACAGGAAGGAAATGTTAGCAATCTGGGGGGACCTTCCTGGACAAAGTGTCTTAGAACTTACCCTGTGTAATGTGATATGTCCTGGGGTTGTCCACGAGTCATATAAGGTCGTTCTTGGTTCAGCTATCCTGCAAAGTGTATTGAGAGAATCTCTACCATTCCTTCGTTAGTGATATTTTCGCCTCTGGGTTATTTGATAGAGACAGTTTCCAGAATATTTGGTTCGTGCTGTATCATAAGCTGATACTAGCACTTTGGAGTTTTGGTATTTTCTTCGCTAAGTTGGTTTTCGCACCATTGAAAATATCCTTATAGATCGCTCTGTGCGTTATGGCTTTTCCACAGGACTATGGTTAGAGCTAGGCTTCTGAAGGCTATTGGCATTAATCGAGTCTGATATTTGTGAAGCTTGATGGACGTGATAGCTTAGTCACACTATTAGCAGTTCAACTGTTCACCTCTATTTGGCAAAATAGTCACTCCTACTTCCGTATGCCATTAACGTGACGTTCATCAGGTGTGCCATGTTCTGACTCTAGAACTTAGTGAAGAACTACGGTAGTTGTCTCGGTTTTTCTGTCTGTTTGTTTTCTCGCTTATTTTCGTGCTGACCAGGGTTTATCAGATTTTACTTTGATAGCTGAGGACGCTTGGTGGGTTCAAAAGAGCCCGAAGTAGAGGAGATTTGTCAAATCAGCCAACTGAATTGGTACGACTGAGCAGTTACTGGAGTTCAGAAAACTACTGTGTTTTTTCCACTGACCAAGTGCTTCTAATTAATCGAGTATCGACCTTGATTATCATCCCCATAACCTTAAGGAATAACAACAAGTCGTCAGAAAACAATTCATTACTACGGATTCCTGTCGTAAGAATGTACGATTATACCGTATTCAATAACATCAATAGAAGTAGTGACAACATTAACAATAGTCTAGGACAATGATATATATATATATATATAAAGCAGTTAGAAGTATACTACTGAATAATATTGACTCCAAAAGTAACAGAAACGTTCGCTAAATCGTTTTGGAACTGATGGCTACTAATAATGGAACTCGATACAACCAAACAACATTCAGTGTTTCTATTGTTTAACTTCTTTAATAAGAGTAGTCCTTTGCGAAATTCCTGCCTCTGTACAAACGGCAAACATGGCTAGTATGACCCTTAATACAAGGGCTGTATATGAGGCGTCATGCTGTCGCTTATCGTACAGATCCATGCTATCGTGGAAACTCTGGTTGAAGGTTGGTATATCGGAAAAATGACAGAGTATATAACCCAGTTTGCTCCAGGTACATCACATCCAGTTAACAATACAACTTCGTCGAAGTCCGTATTATATTAAGGTACGTCGACTATGTGGGGTCACTTCCTCATATCATCCGCTGCAGGTGTAGGAGACTCATGTCCTGGCACCTTTGCAATAATTAAAGCTCCCCTGACCTTAATATGTTCTGTTTGGCCGAATAATTGCATTTGAAATGGAGCGTTTGTAGCTTTAACAACCTCGTTTCTACCCACTGCCTGGATTACTGTCTTCACTTGTTCCTTCTTTAATCCAGGCGAATCCGAGCAGCTCCAAAGTATTAATATTATATTAGTACCAGTATTCATGGAAGCCTTCAGCTTCCACGTCCCCTGATCTCAAGCTTATGTGAATCATTCTTAAGTACACATGGATGTCTAGAGGTTTAGTATATCCACAATGACTTTCCATATTCTAATTGCCTCTGGAACGATCAACATGTTGATTACTTTGTAGCAGATAATAACGTCTCTTCGAATACTCATTAACGTTACAGGGCCTAGTTGACTTGCATTCACTGACTTTATGTTCGTTCTTTTGGCAGACATAACAAACGCATTTGGTATTTGCATGCGATCATCAATCTTCTGTTTTTATTGTTAAAAAACAAACGGATTGACAGAAATCATGATCCTTAAAGCATATAACACATTCACGTTCAAGGCTTAAACTATTAAACAATAATCATTATAATCGCTGTTTACTCCACGGAAAAGACCTCCCAAAGTTTCTCGAATAATAATATAGGGTTGATCGAATAATTGTTTCGAAATTTATCGAGTCATACTACAACAATGCAGTAGAATCAACTACCCTAGTAGTAGTATATCAAATGTAAAAAACGTTGACTAATACAACGTAGGCCCCGAATGGGCATAGAGGCATCTTTTATGTCGTTTGCTGTCTATCTAAGTAACTAAGTTCAAGTCAAGGGGCTTAAGACCTACTACTATTGAAATAACCCTTCATAATAAAAGTCAATCATTTCAGCTAACTTACGTCATATCTTTCAATCACTTTTTCTGAAGTATTTCGGGTTTGTACGATTGGTCTAAACTAAGATATTTTATACCATTTACTATTAAATCAGAAACAACATCTCCATTATTACTATTCCCCTTATTTATTCCTGTACCATGACACCAAACGGTGTCCAAAATTATTTATTGCATTTGTTGTATATTTTGGCCTCATCGATGTCAACTGGTTTCAAGCCTAACTTTCGCTGGCATGTGGTTGACGTTGCGAATCAAAGTACAACAAAACACTCCGGAAAAGTCTTTGTTTTTCCGACAGTAACACCCGATCAGCAAATCCAAAAGAGACTTAGCTTAATATCCTGAAATCTGTTTGAAACTTCAGTTTCCACACAGTTATATATGTAACAAACATCAATGCCTAAACAAATGTTGCCACCTGGTTATTGAACCATATTGGCGAACCTGATGAGAAGGTAGAACCACATTTATTCAGTGACACATCGATGATGGGTCTTGTGCAATTACTTACTTTTCCAATATAGTGAATCTTAACGCAGGTTCAGTCATACTGTTGTATTACATTATGGATACTGGAGTCAGTAAAGTACTTCTACAACGGAATTGTTTCACCATCGTGCATCAGTATACGAGTGTTGAACAGTGGTGTTATGTTAGACTGTTCCAGAACCTATGTGATTGGGTATCGAAAGGCAAGCAGTCTAAAACCATGGTCTGCGTGTACTACCTTGTTGGACAATGATGCTTCTAGGATGATGACTGAATATCCAGAACCTACACTTGGAAAGGTTGAGTCCATAAAATTGACGACTATGATTAACTTCAGTAGCACAAAACATGGCAGCTTCTTTATTTCCTATTTCTCGGAGTGGATGAAGTTTATCGGTACTATGGCCCGGTTTACAATATTCATCGACTTTCTGAAGGTTCTAAGTTCGTCGGACAATGAAAAATTTGCTTATTTAGGGTACCTAAAGGTCACTGAGCTTGAAATAGCCAAATAGATAGTTCTGATGATGTTATAAAAGGAGGCAATCAAACAGTTACTGAAGGGATTTAGAAATAGCAGCAAGTCAATTAAATATAATGACCTGATATTACCACCGATGATCCAAGATAGAGTGTTCTTTGTCGGTGGTCGCTTGGATTACACTGAGTTCTCAAAATTCTTTAAGAATCTGATGATTATACTTAGTCGACACTTGGATACTGCATTAAACATCAAACACTATCATAGGAAGGAAGGACATAAACAAAGGTTTAAAGTATTAACCACAATTCGACTAAATTATTATCTGGTGAGGGGAACCATTATGATTGAGAGAGTGATAGTAAAAGGTGTGACTTGTCGACGGTTTCTGACCTGTCAGCGACAACAATTGATGGCAGCATTGCCCTTCTGTGGAGTGCAGCAAGGCCAGCATACCTTTCGATACGTGAGAATCGACTACTATGGACCACTTGTAGTTACGAGGGGAAGGCCATTTAAGAAAAAATATGGATATGTGTTTACCCGTTTGCAAAAAAGGAAACAGCTGGCTACATTGATCTTACGTATAGTCTAAACACTGATCCATTTACATTGTCTTAATTGTAATTTATGGAGAGACGTGGGAGGTTCATAAAGATATACAGAGACAACGAGTCGAATTCCTCCGGAAATTTCTCTGAACTAATTAGATGATAAGTAACGAACTAGAAACGAAGCAGATTCAATGGAACTTCAACCCTGTTCTGAAAGCCAGAAGAAAAAAGGGTCATGTTAACTTTAAACTTATTTATAAGGTTTCCTCTCGTTATCCAATATTACAAAGGGGATAGATTTGGCTAATTTAGAATCCCACCGATGCGTGGTTTGTGTGTTTCTAAAGTCAATTTAATGACAGTTCTATGAAACATTTCTTAAGCTTTAGTGTCCTCTTTAGATAGAGCTCGCCGTTTGCATTTAGTTTCTAAGTGTTGTTCGTACAAACGCAGTATACAGAGTCGAAAATATCCTAGTATTACATTACTGAGGGTTGAACGTACTGATCAACATGTTCTGAAAACTTTACAAGCTACGATGCAGCACTTTAATGATTTCCAAATATTTGCGCCTCGGTAACGAGGTGCTTGACATCATTTTTATTTATAATAATGTACTTTGGTTCTCAATATACATCACATTGAACAAATTAGGTTTTCACTGACAGTTGACAAATTCTAGGCCAATCTTCTAATACCTGCAGAAAATTTTAATCATATATCACTAGCACTAAGCGAGACCAATTATAGTAAGAGATTAGGTGATTCACTTACATACAAGAGTACTAAAACTAAGCCCAGAATTTTATACTGATGTACGCATCATTTCGGGTTTAAGGTAAATTACTTAAAAATATGTTATAAACTCATGTAAAATTCAAAGCTTATAAAAAAATCAACAACGTAATCAGTAAACAAACTGAAAAGTGCCAGCTATTAGTGATGCAATTTTTATTTGCACTATAACGTTATTCAAGTTTCCGCCAATACTTCGTTTCGTTTTACACGACCTTGAAAAGGTTTAGAAATATCAAGAATATCACCATAATTTTTAATGTTTTTTTGAATGGAAATTTACTTTTATTTCTTCTTTCTAAAGTTTTCATATGATGCTAAAATGTGCTGCAATTAGGTGCATCAAATCAATCGCTAGTCGTTGCAGCTTCTTTACCGGCCAGGTGTTAAGGTTTCTGTAAGTCTATAGTCTAGGTGAATACTTTAGGAAGATTTCTTCGATATATGAATACTTTGCTTTTGTGTTTCAGGTACTTCATAAATGAGTGGAAACTGCTACGTTTTCAAATGGTTTTCGGACGTCATGTATGTTTACCTGTGTACTGAGTTTAACAATTTCAGGATTGCGAAATGGTAGGTGAGTCCGGTTATCAGCTCAGAAACTTGTCGAACAATCGCTGTAAGCGTAGCATAGAAAGTGTGTGTAATCCCAACACGTGTGTCCGTGAAGCTAAGCGTGTTCGTCGTTCTGACTCTACTTCATCTCATAAAGAAAATAATGGTCTATCCACAGTACTGAATGACATGTCATGCAGATCTAGAGCACCCCCATTGAGAAGCATTCATCCAATGAATACAATCAATGAATCTACAGCTGTTTCATCGACACCTGTTCGGAGACTTAAAGTACCTGGAAATCTAAGTGAAACTACCACCCGGTTGACACGTTCCTGTAGTGTCAAAACAAGTCCAATTATTGTCCAAAGACGCACTTTGCGGAGCAGTCGCCGTCGCAGCATCCAAACTGTTCCGAAAGCTGTATTACAGGTTAAGCTGGAACGTTTCTCTGTTCAGTCTTATTCTGGTACACAGTCTGAGGAGGTAGTTGATTCGTGTAACAGCAGCTTGGAGAATGAGTCACAGACAGAATTAAAAGCTGTAGAGGATCCGTTATCGTCCTGGTTCTCTCCTCGCAGATTTAGTTCAATTGGAAAAGATCAGGCAGCCAAATTGAAGCGTCTAAACAGAAGGCGTATGGAATTCGATCTCCAAGAATTGAGCCAATCCTTCGGCTATGATCCATGCTGCGTATCTTCCGATTCACTACTTGTAAGTAGTTTATTTTGAAACTTGTTATTATTCCGTATTTTGGCTTTTTATCAACTGCCTTTAAATTCTAGGAGATTTCATTTTATAATTTTAGCTCATTAATAATCCAAAAGTTATTTAAAATAAATAACACCTAGCTGTTTTATTTCTGTTTTTGGGTCTTCCAGAACCAATCTATGGTTGGTGATCCCTTGGAAAAATTGTTGCGGTTATGTGGTCAAACGGAAATCAAATCATTCGATGAATACTTTGAGCACATGTATAAATTCTTTCTTAAGTTCATTGTTTTGTCCATAGACTAGTTGAAAGAATGGTTAAGATCGGTGAGGGTGTATATGGTGAGGTATTTCAGTCTCCAAAAAGAAATGTGATCAAGATTTTCCCCGTGGATGGAGACGATCTCGTCAATGGTGAGAAGCAAATGAAGTTTTCGGAGGTTTATCCGGAAGTATTCGTATCTCAGTAAGTTTAAAATACATTCTTGATCGTCATCAGGAAATTGAGCGAGCTCGCATACAAGTATCGGCGTAATCGGTCAGTTAATTTCGCACAGCTAAAAAAGTACATAATTCTGCGACTTCATCTCACTTCATTTTCAGAGCAACAGTCGTTCGAGGAAAACTGCCTGAGGCTTTAGCTTCGAGTTGGAGAAAATATGAGAATCAACGGGGTTCAGACAACGAATGTCCTGACTTTCTACCCCCTGAACAACAATGGATGGTTTTAGAGTCTGAATTTGCTGGAGAGCCTCTCGCAAATATGCGTGTAAGTATTGTCGCCAACATTTCGGAAGGTTACATTACTACAGAAATACAATAAGTCATTTGGTTGAAATTGGATCAATCCTTTATAGGTTAGCTCTTTCTATCTAAATGCAACCGGCTCTCTAGTCTCGTACTGCTAGCATTTTTTTTTTACTAGATTGATTTAACTCAAGATATTCGTATCATATCTCGTTACAAGCACAAATCAGCTATCCCGTCAGAAGGTTGAGCTCTAAGTAATTTATTGAAAAACCTAGACTATGATCTAAAACATTTCTACTGGAAATGACGTACATACTTAATCGGTAATGTTCTATGATATACGTACTCACTATTAATGTCTACGGAGTTATACCTTTTCAGAGTAGCACTCATAGTTAGCTCAAAGCAAGTTAATTGAGAACTGAAAGACATAAAATCTTTTGTTGATTTCTGGCCAGAATGTGTTGGATGATGAGAAATTCCCAGTTTAAATCTACTAGATATCTTTAATCTATAACCGTAAGTTTTAGGTGACGCAGTATGAATTCTGCTGCTTTTACCCAAATACATCGTATACTTTGAATTTCAATTCCCATCAAATCAACATCCTTTATTAAGATGTAAAGTGAATATCACTGCATTTTTACATACTTTTCATTCTTAATTTTATAAAATAATTTGTGTTGGATAAGTCCCTACCCATGTGTATGAAAAATGAAAATCGTTGTTTACGGTTCATATTAGCAGATATTCGGTTTGCTAATTCATTTACTGATATCTGCTTGTAAACTCTGTATGAATTCTATCTAATAAGCGTATGGACAATAACAATTTTATTTGCCACATTAACCATTGTGTGTAAATAGAATGAAACAGCTGGGAATAGAAGCATCGAGGTAAAATAATTTACGGAAATTTTTGTTTCATACTTTCCGTTTAGTCTTTTCTCGATTCTTGCTCTTCATCCTCTCGTGCTGATTAGAATTGTAACAAGCTAACCCAATAAAGGCTTCTGTCGGTTTTTGTGGAAACAATAAACTCACTATTTGTTATCCCATGCATTTAGAATAAACTGCTTAATACACAGTGCGTTTGAAGTTGATGACTCGAAGCACTTCGAGTCAGCATTGTTTACTGTTGTGTTCACTGGTTCTTTTTTAAAGATTGATTTCTTCGTCTAAGTTTTCAACAGTTTACTGCTATATAGGGACTGGTTTACAAATTACTAATTTTTTTTTCGAGGATTATAATTTACATATAATCATTTTCGGGTTTTTATTTAGTGAAAAGTGTTTTAAAAGCATGCTGTCTGAATTCGACATCTATCGACTCACAGTATTTATATGTAGAGACTAATGTATATTTGAACGGTATGGTATATATTCTAAGCTCGATTCGATCATAGGAGTTGTGCACGCCAGTACACATCTTGTTGTTAAGGGATATATATATATATATATATATATATATATATATATATATATATATATAACCTCTCATCACATTAGTTGCTTAAATATGAAGGAACACAAAGTTTTTACTTGTGTATAATTAAGAATCAGTCTTAGAGATTTATATACCATATTTTTTTAATTTATGCTACATTCCCTTATAAAGTTTAACAATTGCCGTGAAGCTCGCTCCGTAATTGAACAGATAGCATTATCCCTAGCCGCTGCTGAATCCGCTCTTCAGTTTGAACATCGAGATTTACACTGGCACAATGTATTAGTCAGGCCTACTCGACAATGGAAACTACGTTATCGTGTTGGGGGAGTGAGTTATGCTGTTTTCACCGAAGGAATACAAGTGACAATAATTGATTTCACAGTATCTCGTCTTTGTCATGGTATGAGCTGTTGTTTAATGTACTTCTTGATGTTAGTTTAAGGATGTTTTTGTTTTTTTCCTTATTATTATGCAAAACTCAAGTCTATAGACTTGGAACATTCTCAATGAGTTTGTTGTGTGCTTTTCTATTCTGAGTAGTATTCAGCCCATGGACTTTTGTATGATGAATGTACCCGATAAGTTATAGACACACTTCCATCCTGAATAATTGATCTTTTATACTACACACTAGCGTACTAATAAAATATTAAATCGACACAAACAATAGAAACCAGATATCAATTCTTGCAGTTCGTATGAGATTGATCCTTAATATATACTTTTCTATTGAACAAAATCGTGTAAATCAATGTAAGAACAGACGTGTATGGGGTCCAGTCAAAGTGATATTCAATAATGGTGTGGATCTGATTGTAGTTGTCTGTTACTTTTCGAGTCTTATCTATTCATCTGATGAATCAATAACTGAAATAGTTATTAGCTAGCTTGTTGGATTAACCTGAAAATTAAATACTTATATCCGATATTGCGATAGATTTTTAATTAATTAATTTAGTAAGGAATTCATCATTGCTTTGATTTTGTAAGTCACCAGTTCACTTAGTCTACTTGCTAGAATCTAGGAAAGTTTAACCTGGAGGTAGACCGAAATAGTCCTAGTTTCTATATCAACTAATTTCATATCCCGTGCGTGGTATTGTTAGTAGCATACAGCAGTAGCCTTTAAAAAAGCTTTAGTAAAATTTCATAGATAGGTTTTACGCAGTCGCTCTTTTGACGGCTAGCAGTGAATCTTGCAGCTGATTGTTGTGGATTGATAGCGTTCTCTTAAGATAGTACTCACTTACTACTGGGTGTTGTTATCTCTTGTCAATGAATGGTCCTGAAAATTTCACACCAATAATTATTTATCTTGCATGCTAAAACTCATTAACAGTAGTGACTTTTCTGTTAACGTAAACAAATATAGGATGCGAATTTGTAGTGGAATATGTTTTCCATTCACAGCTAGCATCAATTGCCTCCAAATGTTCGGCATCTAAGATGTAAAGTGACCTCGTGTCACTCGGTGCTTATTAATAAAACTACATTTATTGTTGGGTCGGTCAAATTTGTTTTATCATTTGGAACCGTACAGGTTGTTATTTTGTGATCGGTTTTAAATGGAATCTCTTGGTTCACAAATAATTCAGTAGTACTACTGATTTAACTTGTATTTTCAGAAGGTAATATTGTCTACGTTGATATGTCGGAGTCGCCTGAAATTTTCGAGTGTGAAGGCGATTATCAGTTTGATATTTACCGCATTATGCGCGATAACAATGGGTATGTTATAAATAAAGTTTTCGTTTTCATACATTTTCAAAGTAAGCGTTTATTATTTCGTTATGCACAATATGCCAGAATTAGTTAGTTTTAAACTTTCATATTATCTACTGACCATAGTGGTTAACCTATTTGAGCCAAGTAGATTTTCCGCCCGCAGCTCTTCTAGGGTTGTTGCCGGTCCCAAGCCCGGGTAAAGGAGGAGGGTTGGGCATAGGGCTAGCACCCCTATCCCGTAAAACACAAGTTTGCTAAAAAAACGCTAACCAGATTTTCATAGCATAAATCATAAGTTTATTTACAGAATTCGATGCTCTTTAAAGCAGGATGAATTAATAGTTACTCATGCATTACTTTAGAAACTTTACTGTTAGTAAATAAGCACAGAAAAACTTAAGTTGTGTGATTTTCTGAAATTATGTTAAGAATTTCAATATTCTAAAGATCCACCAATTTGTCGTGACTTAACGTTTCTTCCAAGTTACGAGCATGGTTTCACCACCCTTCCTGTCTTCAAGCCCTGAAATTCTCCGTGGATGTGTCAGAAACAAGACCTCCGAAGTATAATAATCTACACGAGCCACATTCAAGGTAGAGCTTGGCAAAAATACCCGTCAACCTAAATTGCTATATCACATCAAGACAAGATGAATAACAGAGTCGAAACAATAATAGTAACAATCATATTGAAAAGAACTAGTCACCAACGGTATGATTCGTAGAAGAATAAGACAGTATTTATAGAAGATTACTGAAAAGCAGGACCTATGGGGATGCATCTGCATCGGTTCTGACCTGTATCACCCGTCTGTAACCACTGGTCACTAGCAGCGTGTTAGCAATTTAGATCTCGATTAGGGTTTTAATTAAAACCATGACTCACTGTATTTGAAAGGTTATATTAATTTTCTGTTACAGAAATGATTGGCGTCCCTTCCACCCGATTTCTAATCTTTATTGGCTTCATTATCTTATGGGAAAACTTTTAAATGAGACATCTTATCCTAGACGTGATCCCGATTCACAACCAGTGGAATCTGAACTACGTGCATTGTATGACATAATACTAGCAGGTGATTACAAGTCCGCTACGCAGCTTGTAAGCTCAAGTTTCTACTTCGACTCTTGTCGAATCGGTTAACATGGGCTTGTAAAAATATCCGAAATGTTTCTATTTTGTTTCCTGACTTTTGGTTGGTATAATCTTCCATATAAACTTTTCTACTATTCGGTTTTGTTCAGTGATGTGTAAAGTAGAACTTTCCTTGTTTACATTTTAATCGTTAACGAGAGAAAAGTTAACTTTACCAAATTATGTATCTTTAGACTAAATTAACCTCTAAGCAACTTTTCCGGTTTCCTGACAAATGTCTGATGTGTGTGGTTAGTTCTAGATATTTTTATAGATCTCATCTTGCAGATGTCTTTGTTTTGACTTTATGGCAGTCAGTTTATTTTTATCTAGTAACGGATGTGTGAGGGCTACCATTGAAACTTGTCTAGTTTGCTGTGAAATGTATGCTTTAGTAGATCCTATATTTTACAGAACACTTATTGTCCTTGTGTTACTCACTTAATAATGATTAGGTGTTGGTCAACTATTTGTTGCTCGAAACGCACTAGTGTGTACGTGCGATCCCTCCTGACGCAAAACTATATATATATATATATATATATATATATATATATATATCTTCTCAATAATATGCTAAGTATGTAGGATGTTTTTCGTCTAAGCAGTTTCCTCGAAACTACCAACTTAGTATGGGTTTAACTTATAGTCAAAACAAGAACTTTGTTTCTATAGCGTAAATCAACATAATTAGTGCAAGAACGCATACAATATGGTCAGTTAAGAAAAGCACAGGCAGACAGTGATGGGAAATGCATCATGATTATACACAGCAATGTTTATAAAACGAGTACAGTTCTGTGGTTGGTCAATAAAAAAGGTAGTTCACCTTAAGATGAGGCTATTCAAGTGGTTGAATATCATTGGTCTAGCTAGTTATGTATATAATCATCACTTACCGAAACGTTCGCGATCCTTGACTACCGTTAAGGCGTCTGACTGATTATCATTGTTCATGGTAATCATATACATAGTTAGCAACTTTCACTATGTAGAAGCAAGATATGGTACCCATTGCGTTCTGAAAATGGATGAAGTCATGTAACTATGAATGTGAAAGAGGGGCTTCCGAATGTGGAACTGCTGGATTTCACAGATTGTCTCGTTGAGGGAAAGCTACGAAGACAGAGTGATCTTTGAAAGCCTGGGCCTATGTAAACTTGTACACTAGACGAGTATCTACACTTAGGACTTTAATTGATACAACCCCTGCTCCTCCTACAAAGTAACGTCATATCCAGAACGTTCTAAAATGGTCAATGGTAGGACTTTCAGCTCAAAGTTTTAGTCAATCCTCACTTTCTTTTTGTCTTTTCTACATTACCTTTAAGCGAAAACTTTTGACCCGATGAAGAATTACACTGCTTAGGTCTTGCAGTGGAGATACTGTTTATTCCAACGAGTCTTAAAATTAAACAATGTTTAATTCACTAACCAAAATCTTTCTAATTTGTCGTGGGAGCTTTTTCGTTAACTTCGACACTACTGTAAAAATAACAGTAAATAATATCAGTGGAAAGGTTCGATCACAGTCAATTCGAAAACGCTTTGAGCTCTGCTCTTTTAAAGGAACACTTCCTGATAATAATGTGTTTTATCATATTCTTACCACTGTAATATTTTGTTATTATCTTAGTCTTACGTACTAAGGGTAAAAGCTTATTGATATGCAATACATGGATGACTTACACAAAGAATTCGACCAAAATTTTAGCTGTTTTAACTTGGTATTAAGGTTAGTAAGCTAGGTCTATTAATTCCACCAGTCGTTCGGGAAATTAAGAGCGTGGCAAGTGTTTGATTGTTGGTAGTGAACATAGTAAATTACGAACATTGGGAACTGCATAAGTCAGTCCCAACTTAGAGTATAAAACTCAGACTAGGAATAGTCCTTCTTAAAGCTATATCCTGTCATAAGGTACTACATACATCACGCCTAACTCTAAGTGTAGCATTTCGTAAATGATATCATATGAATTTATAAACAATATTTAAGCAGATAAGATATTCTAGAAATTAGCGAAGTTTACGTCTCTTGTACAAATGGCTGAAAATAATGTTGGACATTATGTTCGAGCAGTCTCAATATCTTTTTATTTACGCTGATCATCTGAATGATGTGGCTGACTTTTCACTTTTACCGATTGACAGAATAGAAGACTCAGAGGTCGAAAAATAGGAGTGTCATGGTTGTTTTTTTTACAAACTTCTGTAAATAATTATTTAAGGAAACTTAAGTTATGAAGCTTCTAGGATAATAGTGCCTGGGAAATATCTAATGTATGTATATATGATCAATATAGAACCTGGCACATGTGTGCATCGGTCCAAGTTGCCATACCTCTACAGCACCGCAAGATTAACATCACATTAGTAGAAGTTATTTCAATGATGATAATAAATAACAATAACGAGTATGAACATATACAATATAGTTCTGGAAGCGTGGATAGTTATGAAATAATTTAAAGCTCGCGATTTAAGGGAGGACAATGAGTTGATGCATCTGCGCAGTTGTGACCGATTCTAGGCCATGTCACTCAATGTTTATATCCACTGGTTACGGTATTCGCGAGGACCCCAGTCCAGGTAGTCTGCATCTACCGACACGACGCAGTCAATGGCTTCATAGGACTGATGCCATGTTTTGGTTTGGCCGTCCCTTATTCTCTTCCACCCTACTCTTATATTAGTCATCGTCCGTCGAGGTAGACTAGTGGTTAGGCATACTTAGCACACTGTCCCAACCACCGTTGCCTAATACCCGTCATCTAACCTCGTTATTACTCGGTGATCCCAGCTAGCGTGCGCGATTTTTCGAAGACATCGATAATCATAAACTAGTAACCTTTGTGTGCCGTCTTCCCTAATGGCCACGTCTCCCATCCATACAGTAAGACAGCGAACCGTTGCTCAGTACACTCTTCTTTTTGTTGAGACGAATATCTCGCCTACGCCATAGGCTAAGTAATTTGTCAAAAGCCAAACGAGCTTTTTGAATTCGTACTGAGATTTTGTCAGAGACCGACCCATTAGGGCTAATCAGACTTTCAAGATAAGTGAAGTGGTTGACGTGCTCAACTACTTCACTTCCTACTTCTATCTCAGGATGTTGACGGAGACCAGTCCTGAAGTAAGTTTGCATTTAGAGGGGGGAGAGAAACGCATTCCGAACATGGCTGCATTGGAGCTTATTGCTGTTAAGAGATCCTGAATTTATCAGCATCTTCGCCCAACAGGACTATGTCATCAACATATTCTAAGTCAATAAGTGGATCTCCTGATAGATCAATTCCTGAAAAATCAGACCATGAGAGTGTAATTTCCAACAGTAAGTCGACTATGAAATTAAATAAAAATGGAGACAGTGGGTAGCCATGTTGGACACCGCTTGAGGTTACAAGTTCGGATGGCAGTTCGCCATAAGCTCTGACACGACTAGCAGTGTTTGAGTAAAGAGCCTTAACAACTTTTATGTACTTCTGCGGTACGCCTTCCAATGGAAGACATTGCCATAGACCTTCTCGGTCGACAGAGTCGAATCCCGCTCTTAAGTCAAGGGAAAACCACCATTGTCGGGCGCCAAAAAGTATGTCTGAGTTCTAAAACCTGACAAATGGTGAATATCTGGTCTATACAACCGCGATCAGGTCTGAAACCAGCCTGATTATTTCGTATTTGTAAATCACGAGTTGTAGCTAGACGTCTGATAATTATAGAAGCTAGTACTTTAGACTATATTAGTCAAACTGACTCCTCTAAAGTTATCGTAGGACGACTTTGACCCTTTCGTACATACCTGGGATGATTAACACCAGTCAGGTGAAATTATGTCAAGTTCCCAAAATTTAGTCAAAATATCAGCTAGTCTAATCGTCACCGGGACCTACCATCCTTAAAAATCACTAAGGATAATCCATTCGGACCTGCTGCTTCACCATGCCTTAGGTTGATTATAGCTTTTTTGACTTCGACGAGAGTCGGGAGACTTAATTCGATTTCCCATTCTGGCTGTTTTAAAATAGTGGGAAGTTCTAGAGCAGCTGAAGGCCAACCGAACTGTTCTTTGGAATGTTCATCCCATTAGTCTAAACGCCTAGACTGAGAGGTAGTAAGCGTTTTATCTCTTTTAGGGATCGTCTCACTAACGCTCGATTTTCAAGCCCCGGTGTCTCTTAACCTGAAAAGTTGTCTAGTGTTACCTAACGCCGTTGCCTTTTCTATTTCCCTTGCTTTCGTTATCCGCCACTGCTCAGGGTAATTTCGAAGACTTTTTGTCAGTTTGTACATGATTACTCTACGCTCCTCATCGTGTTCGGAGCCTGGAGGGATAAGTTTTCGAGAGTCCATTAATTCAACAGAAGCCATCGAGATCCACTGACTTTTCTTGACATGTTGATTTAAGTCCTTGATAGGTGTCACAGCTGTTTGGATATTTTGCCAAGCAATATCTAGTTGAGTCGCATCTTTATAATTGCCTAAGTGATTCCTCAGTTGTTACTGGAATTTATTCTTGGCTGTTTCGTTGCTGAACTGAATTTCAATGGGTTTTCCTGTAGTTTTTCTTCCCCCCAGTAAGATGCAGGTAAATACATGCTTGTTCTAGAGCACGATCATAACCTAAATATGTACTCCAGAATGATCGACAATCTTCTATCGAGCCCCCTCCAACGGTGACTAATGGCAATATGGTCTATTTGAGTCCACCGTTGAGTAGGACCAGGAGATCACCGTCTTAGACGATGTCGCTTCTTATGCTTGCAGTTCGTTAGAAATAAACGATTGACTGAACATAGTTGTAGCAGACGGTCGCCGTTATCCGTTCTCTGAGCTGAAACACCGAAGCATCCACCCAAATGTATTTCAGACTGATTCAAGCTAACTATTTGGGCGTTAAAATCACCAGCCATGAGTATCAAAACTGAGTGTTTAGCCCTATGAAGTTTTCTGTAAAATTCATCTTTTACTTCATTCGAGCTGCAGTTAATGGGAGCGTAGGCAGAAATTGACTAAAAGACAACGGCGTGTGTCTCTATCTTTCCGAGTTCTTACTGAACCATTTAGTCGGACAGTACATAGGCAACTGTTGACAGGAATTCAATCAAGGAGTGCCTGTTCTGCTCTCATACTTCAACGCGATACCCTACATCGGCCAGCCCACAAGAAGTTGCTGTTGAGTCGCCAGATAAACGAATAGTGTATTGCGAAGGTTCTTTATCCTGACGAAGTGAGGTCAAGTAAATGACCACGCTACCATTCTGTATGCATGTTTTGGAGACAACATACATCAGTGGCGCGGGATTTTAATATCTCAGCTAGGGAGGCTTGCTACCCTATTCGATACAGGGTTCGTGCATTGAATGCACCAATGTCAAGCTTGGAGCGTGGTTTTAGTATACTCGGAAAATTATTTCGTGTGCCGCGATCGTTGGCACTGATGACAGAGAAAGATAGGGATTTAGGCTTGAAGGTAGGGAGCAGGATAAATATTAGGAATAGGAGTTTGATTAAAATGGCGGTGATCTTGTGTGTTGTTAGATGTATGAGGGCGGTTATTCGTTTTCAGTTGCCCACACTGTGGAAGGGTTCTTATTAATGTACCTGAAAAGTAAATTGGGTTAGGATTGATCTAAGACCTGAGAGCATGACCGCAGTGCACAAAGAACAAGTGCTTGAGACTGGTCATACACTTCCTTTTTAATAGAGGTTTTCGTTGTTGTAGCTCTGTACTTGTTGAGGCCTTACTGCCGGAAACAAGAATCCGTGGAGTAAGGTGACGTGCATTTTTAAGGTCGATATATTCTAACCCCGCCCTCCCTTTGTGGAAGGCAGCATTACTGTTATGCTGGTTGCCTGAGGAAAAAACATTACTGTTGCCACACCCCTGTACAGCCAGGAGTACCACTTAGTCTTCGGACCTTATATTTGCTGCTTTTGGTCTCGCCGCTCTTCAACCGACCTGCCCGGCATGGTAGAACCTTGAGGAACGACTGTTCCAGCCAGTATAGCCCGATTGCGTCATTACGATAGACTAACCTGACCGCCACATCAAGGTAGCAGCATGGTCGGGGAAAATATCTAATGTACCTGAAAATGATATCACCTTATAGCCATGAAGTATTATTATGACCAGTTGGTAGATAAACAACCTTAAGCACTATATAAATACTGTCCTAGAATTCTGGGCACATGAATGAAGTTTACTATGACAAAACACCAAGTAGTTTACCATCTAGCATGATTAAGCCATCCTGCTTACTACATTTAGAAGAGACAAAACGCAACGACAGTCATAATGAGTTACTGTAATTAGCATTAAAGATATATAAACCAAGCCCTGAAATAATTGATAGAGGAAAAACAGAGAACTCATTGCATACGCAGCCTTGATGTGATAAGCAAAACAATCTATAGAATTTTCCTATAGATATCGGCAATATAAGTAAAAAATCAATTAAAACGTAATGGGTCTACTTAATATATACAACCAAGTTTAGAAAATTTAAGTCCAGACGCACAAAACGGTGTTGAAATCCAGCTGAAAGCAAAAATAAAAGCCTATTTAAGTTTAAAAAAAACAGGAAGTAAAAACAGACGTTTCTGACATTTAAAACTACGGGACGGGATTATGTGGATGTGCATGGTTGTTTGTCAATGATGCAGTATGTACAAATGCAGACTGTGACCAAACGCTAATTTAAGACTTCCCAGAACTGACGGATAAACATAAGTAGAAGACAATCAGCATTTGTTTTGAAGCGTCGTTAGGAAGAAACACATTCCAAGTTATTATGCCGGTAAAGCGAAAGCTTTACCTTTGATTACTAGAAAAGTGAATCCAATTAGATAAGTTCTTACCCCTCGTTATGTACAAATAAAAGAAATCGCAATAAAGCAAAGTCTGTAATACGCCAGCAACGACGGCTATCAAATCCAAATAGTTCTCCACATAATATCGGTATATCCAGTTGAGTATGTACAAGCTGCGGTAAGAACCTAGTGCAAATAAGTAATGAGATGTGATAGTTTCTGCCTCCCCAGTTTTGCTAATAAGGAACAACTGCGGCAGGATGGCTACTGATTCTAAATATATGGAGAAAGTCCACAGCAACTATGGTAGTGATGAAAATTATTTTTTGTGACTTGCCTCGATAAACTGGAAACGATGATTGACAATCAATGCTAGTAAAGCGCATGGGACAATAAGGAATTCAAGCCGGAACGTGTCGTGATTTCCATCATATGTAGCCTTGAATTTAAAGTATATTAAGTAAAGTGTTGCATATGACGAAATTATGAAGATGACCTTTGCAAACGAATTGTATAAAGACACATAATATATCAAAAGATCAATATAGCGTGCAGTGAATACGATAGCGAATGCAATTTGGCTTCGTCCTGATAGACCTGAACAGGATTAATATTTATAGTCGAAATATCACACCTGCACAAGATCGCGTTTTCCAAATTTTCATTAGTAAAATTATTATAGCAACGAAGTGAGACGCATCTCCGAAAAAACGGAAAATATTCATAACTATTGTAATGAAGCCAAGTCAAAACTCGTCAATTCAGGAGCCAATAACTAATTTAGATCACTAGATATGTTTAAACACAAAGTTATATCAACTTATCGATATTTTTGTGGTGGGGTTATGCAGATCGACTATCATTGATGTACGGTTCGGCCTCGAGTGAAGATTATATGGTTACTCTGATGGAGAGATTGTTTCACTATCTCGCGTGTAATTAAAAAACGGCTATGTTATTTTATCGTTGAGTAATTGTTTTGGTTATGATTGTTCAATACATTCAAACCCACGAGTTTTATTTAAGGTGCACTGGTTTTATTAGAAGTATCATGCAGTTTACTAAGGTTATGTAACATTTTTATTTTGCATATAGAGTGAAATTGTTCTGGTTTTTATCGATAATTTCGTTTTACCTACTAATCGTTTATTTTCGAATCACTCTTTACCGTTTCTTCAGTGCTCGTCGCAGCAACTATAGCAATTAAATATTAGCAAGACTATTTGGTTACTGCTGGTCCTTATTTACAGATAGCTACAGTAATGTTTACTTGTCAATACCTCGGTTATCGTTACCCGGTTGAAACTGGTAAGCGGTACTATGATTGCATTGGTTAGCATCATGGTCTGTGAACCGATTTAACGTCAGCTTTATACGTACAACGCAGAAAACCTGGAAACGTATAACTTCACCCACGCAGCTATCTGGACTTAAACCACCTGCTATTTGGGGTTATACTACTTATAAACATGGCTAAGTAATGCAATGCTACAAAAGGCACTACTGCTCAGCTAAAATGTGACTATATCAGCCTTCTTGACATTTAAATCAATACCTGTGTCGATGATATAACCTCAACTAAATCGTTAGCGGTAACGCCCAAAGTTAATGTCCAGTTCATAAAAGAAACATATTTGGCGAATCCGAGGTGAAAGTTAAAATTGTAAGTCTAGATCGCTTCCATATGACACCACCGAAAACACTGCTGTCTGAAAGCCTAATCATGGTTGAGAATAAGAACGAAGAACTGGAACGTGTAGTCACTTTGTATTCTCAATGGAGTACTGTGCTAGAATGGATACACTTGCAGAGTAAAATAAGAACATGGAAAATTTCTGTAATGAATTTAAAGATGATCAAGACAGCCTTGAAGAAAGTTAACACAAACTCCAGAGGCGCATAGTCTTTTACATTTTAATTGTATGAGGTTTGAAGTATTAAAAAGACCCAGGGCTTGCTAGACTTCACGATCAGGACCTTCAGTAAGTCCAATCAACTATCGGAAATGTATTACCTTACACAGTGAAGGGAATCCATACTAGAAAAGTAATCAGGCTGGGTAAGTGGGTTGATAGCGAATCGCTAACTCGATGAATTGTGAAAACAGTTCTGACAATCATGCGGAAAAAAGATATAGTGTTGAATAATGCTCCTGAAATCTGTGAGTGGAACATGCGTATCCGGTTTAACTAGCTTCTCGAAGGTAGAAGTAGGAAGACATTTCTCCCTGAGCTGAATTTGAGGTTGTAGATTGGAGAGAAAAACACTACAAATTTGAGATGATATATCTATCCAGTGTAGTTTGTTGATAAAAGATGGAAGTGACAAGTGTGAGGTAGCTAGCTGAATCCCCAAATCTGTAAATAATTAAGTAATTGTTAGAAAAATTAACCTTAGTCCTCGCTACTTTGCTAACGATTACGTTTGGAGCCACATTTGTAGGTGGAGTAAAGTTAGTAGGTGTTTTATTGTTATGGACTTCAATGCAACACACATCAACCGGATGGATATCCCATCTTCAAGTGAGGCCATTGATTTAAATTTGTCGTTGTCTAGCCTTCTAGTATCCTTAATGCAAAACATCACAAAACCGACACTTTGACCTAGAACATGAACTATCCTTTTCACACAATTCCGGCAATGTTACAGATCTTAAGCTCTTATCCCATATTGTCCTGTCCTTCAGATTTAAGACTTGCTATATCGAATATGAATCTGTTACATCCTATTAAGCAGTGACAGACTGGTTAGTTGTTGAAAGCCATTTAATTAAAGAAACATGGTTTAGTTTCAATTAAACACTCCGAAAAGTAACTACTCATTATTATTTCATGGTCAACACCACGTAAATTGTCACATCATCCTCAGTGGATAATGTCCTTAAGCGTTTGGGGACTACTGAGACGTAGAAAACATCTGGTAAGTTAAGATGGGTTTTGGCACCGTTAAGTGTGAGTACCGTTAGGTTAGAAACTTACGTAACATAACTACTAGTGAATCTCTTGCAATCTACAAAAATCAGTATAGCATCATCCGTCCTAATAGGTGTACTAGTGGAGGAATCAAAAAAAGATGGAATTCCGTAACTACTCATATAGGAAAACTCAATTGCGTTAATTGACTCAGATTTCAGCAATTATAAAATTATTAGAATACTTCAGTGAAATTTACTCTATTGACGCTAATGTCAATACGTGACTAGTAAATACAACTGAAATAATTTTAATGAAATCAATCCTCACTACTGCGAAAAAATTCTTCTGTTGGTTTGTAAACCTATGGCCACCTAAGTCACTGGGTCATGATGGGTTGAACTCTCAACTGTTATCACCGTTCGCGAACATCACTTCAGAACCATTTTCATGGTTGTTTAAATTGTTTCTCTCGCAAGAACAACTACTAAGTTTAACTTGCATGGTTGTTAGAATCTCAAAGAAAATAATCCGTGGTAAAATGCCGTAGTACGTAGATTTACAGACTTTACTGACTCCAATGTAACATTGGTCGCGTAGTTACCTTTCCTCTCTTACCAACTTATTAACTGAGCGTAAGCTATTGATAAAAAACTGTCTGTGGAAGCAATATTCACTGACTTCAGCAATCCATTTCACAAGATGTCTCTCATTGGTCCTACGAGAAAATTATCCAACTTTAGGACGACAGGGTTAGTTCAAGTCTGGATGCAAGCTGATGACAAAGAGTTTGTGTTAATGGAACATTCACTAGACGAAGGTCTATACTAAGCGGCGTCTCCAAAAGTATTATCTTGGATCTGCTTTAATTGCTTCCCTACCCTAGTGAATTGGCATGACAGCTAAAATCATTGACACTTTTATTTGCTGATGACGTAAAAGTTGGTTGTTAGCATGTAGTGATACTGACCATCTCTATCATCTATTCGACTAAGACAAATTGTTTCGATGGTCCCTTAGTCTAAGGTTGGGAGGTGTGGCGATAATTTGCAATAAGAGTGAAGTAATGCACTTCGGCAGCAGTAATAGCTACCAGTGCACCCTAAGAAACGCCACACGTCTATAAGCGGAAGAATTTAAAAACTTAGGAGAAATTGCACGTGATGACTTAAAACAATTGCAAACTTCAACGCAGCAGCAGCTAAAGGGTTTCCAGTATTGTAGTTACCCGGTAGTTAATTCAAATGTTTTGAGAAAGACGATTTCTGGGTTTTATATCCAACGGACGAAAGACTCACCTTGATTACTGTACCCAAGTGACAAGTTCCTATGATACTGAGAATGTCAGGATACTTAAGTGGGCTCAACAAGTAGGTAATAAACATGTAACTGGTCTTTCAAACCTCCCTTACGACGAGCATTCAGAGTACTTGAGTCCTTCTCATTTATTTTATTGTAGAACTTGAGGTGTCCTTACACTGGCGTTCCGTAACACAAACAATAGTTTAGGTGTTAATATGTCTTATCCGTTTGCTCTTCGTAGAAGGAATCATCTCGAGGCCATCTCAGAAAGGTCCAAAAGACACACAGTGGTAATCTGTTTTTCTCATTCAGTGACCAGCAACTAAAACCCTCTACATGAACAGGTAGTGTCATTTCCAAACGTGAATTCTCTTAAGAACAACCTGGATCTTCACTGAAAAAACAATTGCAAAGATTAATACTGGTCACCAACCCTACTATCCTTATTACTGAATTAAAATAATGCGCTGCCTGAGAGATAAGGTTATTAAAATTTGATGTGTCGAAACAATAAGATCACTCTGTTACTTCCTTGATTTTACGATTTTTAAAACACCTAGCAGGTTGAGTGAGACGGGAAGCATCAGATTTGATTGCTTTATTATGTTGACCTGAACTGCTTAGTATGTTGTGCCTAATGATTAGGTTACTACTTATTCTTTTCAAACCTGGTGAGAATTGTGCGGTTAAATTCAGCTTCAAGACATTTTCCCTAAACCCCAGGTACACACAGTAACTTCATGAGATGTATTCATATATTGTCAAATGGCTTCAGGTTGTGATATTACTTGGATCTATGAAGCTTGAAGCAGAAAAAATTTTCAACTAATCGATGTAAATTTATAAAAGTCGTAGTCAAATTAACGAACTTATTTTAGGTAAACCGTTTATTAAGCAAATGTATAAAAACTAACAGTTGGTTGGTTTACGTTTGACAGTGTTTTGGAGGATATCTAAATATGACATGAAAAGTGGTAACATTCACTGAAAACTTATGATCATAGCAATGAATATAACAGACTTTCAAAATGTGTAATATGTTGATTTACAGTTGATCATGAAAATAAGATGAAGTTCCTATGAAAATATCACTGGTAACTTAATTTTCCTTCTTTCAGATTTAACTAAATGAGATATTATTGTAGCAAGATGTAGAAATATTAATCGACACTATACCTAAACTTTTCTCTTTGCACATGTTGAGGCCTACTACTGCAGAAGCTGCTGATACACTGTCCGTCTTTGTCTGCATTTGTCGCTGTGTATGAGATAGAAAAGCCAAATCTTCTGCGAAGTCCAAGTCGTCTAGCTGCATCCATGTTGTGCAATGTATTCCGTGCTGTTAATGAGATTTTGTAGTTTTCGTAATGCAGTCAATCACCAGCAGAAAGAGAAAGGGCAAGAGTAAAAAGCCCTATCTGACACCGGCCTTTATCTCAAATGGTTCTGTAATCTGCTCTCAATGCACGATTTTGAAATGTAGTCCATCGTAAAAATTCCCATTCATACTGATCACCGTCCTGGGTACACTATTGTCGAAGAAGGCTCCATAATGTACTCCTGGCCGCGGTGTCAAATGCTTTCTCATAATCAAGGGAATTGACGTATAATGATGAGTTTCATTCAATTGATTTTCTAACAATGACTCTTAGATACACTCGACGGAAAAACTCTGGAAGATGTGGGCAATATTCCTGGGCAGCATCGTCAATAAACAAGGAGGATCTGACGTAGATGTAAAGACATGGATTGGCAGGAAAAGGGCAGCATTTCTACAACTGAAAAACATCTGGAACTCAAACGAGCTGTCAGTCCAACATCAAAGTCACAATTTGTGATACAAACGTCAAGAAGATTTTATTGTATGGGGCTGAAACTTGGAAAACTACGAAAAGCATCATTCAAAGTAAACAAGTATTTATAAACAGCTGTCTACACATGGTACCTCTGATCCATTGACCAGACACAACGAAGAGCAACCAAATGTTGTCGAAAACAAACCAACGAAAAGCTAGCTGAGGAAGAAATTAGAAAAAGACGCTGGACGTGGATAAGACACGTGCGTCACAAGACAAGTGCTAACTTGAAATTCTCGAGGCCAAAGGAAAAGAGGAAGGCCAAATAATAGATTGCGCCGGGGATTGGAGGCATACATAAAGAGAAAAAACACCACTTGGGAAGAACTGTAATGTAAAGCCCAAGACATAGTTGGTTAAAGAATGCTAATAGATGGCCTATGCATTAGGTGGGATAATAGGCACTGAGTGATTGATACTTACACTTGATTAATTTATAAAATCAAAATTTTGAGATATAAATTTTAATTGTTGCTCCTAAAGTTGTGTATAATGTCCATAACTCTGGTATTAGCATGTAGTTCATAAGAACTGTTAAAGTTGACTTAATGTCGTTCTACATTTTGGTTATAAATCTTAAGCACTGAAAAGGTGACATTAATGATGTACAAAATAGCATTCGTTAAATGTTCGCCTTTTAATGAAGTGTCAAATTAAAACAAATTTTCCTCGGTTATCAGTGAAATATTGAAATGGTAATTATCAGTGGATAATGTCATAGACTTCTGAATTTTTTTGTTCTGTAGTTTAATGTAATGAGATAAGTTGATAAATCATTTCAGTATTAATTATTATAAAATATAGACACTCCTATTATTCTTGTTAATAACCAGTTTCGTCATAGTTTACGAATCCAATGGCTCTGTTAGTTCACCAGTTGGTATTTGTACAGTTGTACTTGGTAAGCTGCTAGCAGAAAACGTCTGTTAAACGAACATCACAACCAAAACTCAACAGACAACTTACGATGGGAATTTTTATCAATTAATCAGATTTGAACATTTTTAAGACAGTTCGTAGTCAAGCTCTCTAAATGTTAACTGACTGCCTTGATTTTATTTCACTGTTTGAATTCTCCCTCCTTTCCATACAACCTGAAATTCAAAAGTCAAGCTAAGAGATTCGTTGATACATTCTAGATGGAGTTGACTAAATAGGAGAGGAGGAAATAGCAGAATGGTGATAAATACAGTTTTAACATTCTGTTGTATTACCCCTAACACTACCGTTCCAGAAGGAAAGTTCCAAGCAGAGAATGTGTTTGGGAGGTAAGTTGGGACAGTATACTGCCACCTAGGCAAACAGACAAACTGAAGGACAAAAAACATTGGACATTTGCTCGCAGATTGCTGGTGTGAGAAAATGTAATCATGAAGTAGTATCAAGGTACCAGCAAATAGGAGCCTGGAATTATCGAGTGAAGGATTAGAAAAGTTTCATACCAAACTCGATAAGGTTTTAACATATACGCAAGACATCTCAATCAGATGAGCAAGGATGAGAGGACGAAGACTGCACAAGATCAACTTTTACTTAACATACTCATAGATATCTTCCAATGGAGCTATAATAAGGAAGACAACAGGCAGTTTAGAAAACTAAAGATCAAAACAACTCGAAAGTCACAGATCGCAAATTGTAAACAGAACACTAACAAGGCTACAAGTAGAATCCAGAAGAAAGTCGTAAGACGAGAACTTGAAATAAGGAAAGTATTGGAATGGTTCCCGAAAACCTCAACGAAGTCTTCCCCACATAAAGAAAACAGAGATATTCTGTCAAATACTATTTTATGGTGTATTGATTCTGGTTACTCCAATCAGAACCCTTACTTGTAAAAAGAATAATTTGTAATTATGACTTTAGCTCACCCAAAATCTATAAATACCCAGTAATATTTGTACATATTTTACGCTTATTGACTAATTGCTTCTTTCTGTTATCTTCTGATTTAGAACTCAGAGGGTTCGATGCATTCGAGTTCTAAAGTTGTGTTCAGCAGCAAAATATATCAATACTGTTATTGGTTGCATCATTTCATATAATTTAAACTTTATTTAGGTAAATATGCATGTTTATAGTTTGGTAGACTAAATAATTATTGACTCTCATGATGTTATTCTGATGTATGAACTCAGTTTTAGTTTAAAAAAGGACGAAACATGAAATTTTTACTATGTAAATGCATATTTCTACCGCCGTCAGTAGCTTAAAGGGATCAACCAACTGGAATACTACCTGTAAATCTAAAACAATGCTCAACTATGTATCAACTGCTTTTATTTCATTGAATACTATTGTATATAGATCACATTAAAGTTGATAGTTAAATTAAAAAGAATAGATTTTAAATGTTAGAAACAAATCACAGCATATTTATTATGGTTAAGAATGAAATAACACTTACTACTTAGATATAAAATTGAAATCAAGCGGAATTATAAATTACAAATTCGGTAAAATTAAATTACTATCATTAGATGCCTACCATCCCATTGGCACTGATGATTAAGTGTTAACCAAAAGACGCAAGGTTCAATTCCTTGTTAAAATCAATGTTGAATTCCTTTACTAGAAGTAAGCAGATATTCAGTACTCACTGATTTACAGTAGTACCTAACCAACACTAATCTGGAATGAATACAAACAACGAAATTATCAATTTTATTTCTCAAAATTTTATATATCGGAAATAAACAAATAAGGTATGTGGGAGTGTATGTGTGTGTGTGTGTAGAGATAAAATGTAACGATAGAGATTAAATCAAAATTGTCACATGTTCACTTTCCCTAAATGTTTTAATTAAAAAATAGAACTAATAAAATAATAACAACAATGTTTACTTACAAAATAAAAAAATAAATAATAAATTACCTCATTATTTTTAGACCTTTGAAAAACAAGAATAAAAATAAATATGCGTGTTTAACTTGCATCAATGTTCAATATAACCAAATGAATGACAATAAAAATTAACGGGATATTAATTTTTCGATTGTTTATATCATCATATTTCCCATTTAACAATATTAAGCATAGTACATTTGAATGATAGTAATTGATAGTAATAATAATTATTATTATCATCGGTACTATTACTATTATTATTATTGTTATTTCATTACTTTCTTATCAAGATAATAATAATAATAATAATAATAATAATATATTATTATTATTATTATATATATATATATTATTATTATTATTATTAGTAGTAGTAGTAGTAGTAGTAGTAGTAGTAGTAATATTACTATTATTATTGCTCTTATTATTATTATTATTATTATTATTGTTATTGTTATTTCAATACTTTCTTATCAAGATATTTATTGGTTTGAAATATAAAAAAGAAGTACTTGAAAATAAAAATAAAAAAACATTAATAATAATAGAAAACGGCTAGTTACAGGTTAGTAGTCTAATAATAACAGCTGATCAGTTTTTGAATTATTTTGAATGGTATCCAACTAAGATCAATGTGTGATGAATATAAACAATAAAATTTAAATTTTATTTATACTAATCCATTTCAATTTAATTTTGGCTATCAGTTTACTAATGATTAGTTTCAATGGTGTACATGAAGTTCTAGTGGGAAATTGTGAATGATAAATTTAAGATCTATTGAGAGTAAAACAAATAGTATCTATGGTATTGGCTATTCATTGGGGTGAATCATGAAGTGGAAATTCTGTCGTTAAACATTGATACAGTAGTACCAATAGTTATATATTCACTATTAGGTTTGAAGATTCTAGTTTCAATTCCCTAATGGATTCAGGGGTGATGAGCGGTTTCATGTTTGGACGAAATAACTGTCCAGTTCTCCTTGGTTTTCACTGGTACCCAACATAGATAAATGTGCTACAAATGTAAACAACAATTTCAAACCAATCTAAGCAAGGATATTTCAACTCAACTAACAACATATTTATCTAGGAATTTCATGTATACGATTCATTTGTAAGAGGACGTAGTTGAAACTTGGATCCTTCATTTCGATTCCTGGAATTCCTGGGTTGTGAATACTCCCCTCCCCCTTTTGTGTGGTATCACAGTAGTACGAATCCAATTGTTTAAAACAAATGAATGTACGAAAGTAATTAATTACAATAAGTAACTGAAATTCTAAAAAGTTGAACTTTCATTGATAGACTAAGAAAAGTAACTCACTGGTAAGCAGTCGAAACGTAATAATTAAGAAATTCAAACAAAGATACCATTTTACGCAAAATATATAGACTAAATGGACTTGATGAAGTTGTACTTCGTATAGGTTAATTATAGAAATATAAGAAGATAACTGGTCGCAAGATGAAAAAATTCAATGTGAAGCAAAGGGTTTGAATATGTTACTAGGAAATAGTACATATAAGTGGACATAAGCGTAAACGAAGATTAACAAAATATGCCCTACAGAGCATAAATGAAACACATAAAATGCAATAATGAGTGAACAAATAAAACTAATTCAGTACATCTAATCGACTTGTTAATTTTAACATGCATTACGTTTACAACAAAATCGTACAGACTAGTTAACGTTTCAACATTCGATTCTCGATGTTCAAAAATGGTTTCAGGTACTTAGATTACCTATAGTTGTCTGTATTCACCATAGATTGTTGTGGGTTAGATACTACCGAAAGTTAGAGAGCACAAGATTACTGTTTTATCATAATACGGGGCACCTCAGTTGTATTCACCCTCGACCCAGCCTAGAAAATGCTCCGGTAGGTCGGCGTCTAGTGGTAGATTTGCTACTCCCACCGAATTTTTGATAATACACGGCGATTAACCAATGCCATTGGCGATAACCGTTTAACGTTCAACATGTTCGAACTTCGCTAATTGCCACTTCTCACTAAAACTTTAGGAGCATTCTGAAGTTAGTTACGATTTAGCTGATTATTGTAGTTGGATTCAGACACATTTTTGGAGATCAGTATTAAATTTAGTTGATTGTATTTGCCGGCTTGGTGCTACAAATAGTCAAGCGTTTGATCTGAGATCCGAACACTGTTGGTGCCCACTGCTAAGAAGTCTCATACTAGAACAAAACGGTTGTTTATTGATGCCTAACTGACAATAAACTGAACTTTATACATATTTCCACAAAACCACTTCTTTTTAAAGATTGTCTACGTTAAAGATTTCAGTTCTAATGTAATATGATTAAAGTATTTAATGTATTCTATTCAACAAATAAACTGTAAGGGATTTTACTTTATAACTACTTCTTACTCATTACAACGTAAAGAGGGAGATTTTCAGTTCCAATAACTTATAAATATCATGAATCGGTCTGAATTAAGCAACTACTAACACCCAGAAAACATTGAACAGCTGTTTTGTATTGGTATACGACTCTTCAGCAGTGGACATCCACGACCTAACAAGGAATCAAACTGAGTTAGTATTATCAACCATTTGAAGCCGTCTAAATGGTCTAATGATTAACTGTTCACCATGGAGCCATAAAGTCTAGAGTTTAATTCCTACTGAAGTTTTTCATACTAAGACGAAACCGCTATCCAGTGACTCCTTGTTGTCAGTGGTTGTGTAATTCAAACCAATTTGTACTAATAAATTATTATTCAACAAATAAAATCCAATTACAATTAATAAATAAACAAATAAATTATAAACATTGAATAGTAACTATGCAAGTATATAAAAGTATTAAATATAGTTTATTAATTTGTAAACAATTCGAATATATCACTAACTAATTATCACCCAACCACCTATTTACAAAATTTTACTCCTAAAAAGGATGTACTTGTACACATGTGAACAATAAATAAACAAGTTAGTAAACTACATATATATATATATATATATATATATATATATATATATATATATATATATACAGAATTCAATGGAGTGTATTATTCAATTCAATCTTCAATGACTACTAAATGCAAAAGTAACACATTGATAGAAGCAAGTAAAATAACATTTCGATATTGTTGTCTATGGAAAAAATATGGCAATTCATTATATTTAACAAAATGTATTACAGGTACTACACTTGGAATATTTTCTGCATTTATATTTCCTATATTTGCAATCATTGCTCTCATAACTAATTCATTGTTTATGTATGTATTCTTCAAGAATAAATCAAGTATGCCACGTCATATGATCTATATGATATGTGTAACAATATCGAGTGTATTAACGGATTTCTCAGTTGGTTGGTTATGGTTATTTCCTAGTAGAGGATTACCATATATAACAAATGGCAAGGTATACTTTTCATTTTTCTTTATATCACCAAGTTCTTGTCAATTTCATCGAATTCTACATTCATTTGCATCAACATCAATTGTTAATCTTCTAGTTCTATCTGCAGTGGATAGATGTTTAGCAATTAAAATGCCAATCAAGTTTTCAAAAATACAACCATATCATGCTTGGTTGGCATGTGGTATCGTTTATGTTTTAAGCTTTTTAATGATATTACCATTTGGAGTCTTTGTTAGTCAACATCGTTCAGATGGTCAACGACATTGTTGGGTTCGAATGTCCTATCAGTTTCTACACGTTTATCATACATTATTCTCAAATTTCGGACCAATACAAACAATCATCCTCTTATTCTTAAACCTAACGTTTCTATTATTCATTCGAAAGTATTTGAGAAATCGGTTCCTTCATCAATGTACTAGCAATACACAATCCATCAATCGTAAAGAGATTCGTATATGTATGCTGAATCTAATATTATCTTCATCTTATATTGCTATCTCATTACCTCAAGCTGTATGTATCTTATTGGCTAGAATGCCATTAACCAGTATGACACGAATTCATCGAATGATAGCCTATGATATAGGCCACTTAATGTGGTCATTGAATCCAGTACGTGAAATTGCTGATTTCGTAATGTACGCAATTTATTTCAAACCATTAACTGATTTATTATTGCAATGTTGTGCTAGTTTTACATTGTTCTATTACAGATGCTTGAAACATGTTACTACTAAGAGTACTACTAGTGAGGACAGTAAAGCTAAGATTGTTACCGATAACTCGACCTAGTATTCAGTTCTATAACAGTAATGACAATAGAATTAACTTATTTTCTTTTTAGTGTGAAACGCTACTTACTTACTACTTATTTTTGTAGCCAACCTATTTTCAATTCTGTTAAACTAATGATTCTTCTTCATGTTTTCTGTAATATTCAATATTTACTGACATTGTTTCAATTTAAGCAAATAATAAATTAGATTCAAAGCAGTGTTCTAATCTAACAGATTTAATTTCTAATTAATCATATATGAATTTATATTTCAGATGTTGAAATGGTAGATATCTATTGATAACTTTACTCTCATCAGAAATGTTAATCATATTGTCGTGTTTCAGTGTTCTCAGAGCTTTCTTTTGAAGTGTAAAAGTTTTGAAATTGATCTTAACGATAGAATAATGATTCCGCACTACTTAGGCGTCTAACAATGGAACATAGTATGAATACAATTCTTCATGGTTTACAATGTTCAGCTAGGTACAATCAATCTGTAGTGTAAATCATATGAATATTCTAACTTAGTAGACTTTATTTAATCAAAGTGAAAATAGTTTTGTGATGAAAACTTTCTCTCTGACAATAGAATTTACTATATCTGTATTTATAGTCGTTTTACACTTAATAAAATAGAGAATGAATTAGATTTTATCGCCTACTCAATAGCACTTAACTTTGAGTGTCAGTATGCTGTAAGTTCTATGTTGTTTTTCAATGAAACGATCTTTCCAATGACCAGTCTAGTATTCCTTGTAACAAAACTTCGGAAAAAGTCCAATCCTTTATTAATCCCCTCCCATGATTCTTCTGTAAATTTAATAGATTGATATTAATTATTGAACTCATGTAGGATCTTATCAAGAGGATACATCTCGAAGCATACAATCAAAGGATTATCGTTTACTTTTTAACTAAATTTATTTACATTTACATTTCAATTAATTAATAATCGGATTTACTAAAGCTATCAGGTAATTTTAAGTTATCTTTCTTAATGAGTGGCATTCCTCGGATAAGTTATCCTACAATTATGGAGCAATTAATAATTCGAAGTATCATCGTTCAATCTAACTAGCAATATACAGCATTCGATAACTACCTGTAAGATTAGTTAACTGTTATGTCGCTAGAAATTTTGGTTACTTGATCAAATGCCAATTAGGTATGCCTAGTCGATAATTGTGCGTCTGCTCTATTCCCACGTAGTCTCAAGCCGGAAATATATAAAAACAAGCCGATAGACCAACCAGACAAAATCGAATCATATTTCACACATCCCTTTATATATAAATAAAACCTGACCGCACAGTCAACCAATTAAGAAACTAACATTAACACAAATAGAAGTAAAAGTGAATAGTGAACTGGAGTTCGTATATACAAGTGATTAACCATAGTTCATCAATGAGTAACGATATAATAACAATTAATGTATTAAATGGAAGGACAGGGCAGGGGGAACTGAATAATAATAGAAATAAATTTTTCACCCTGAATATAACCAAAAATACTGAAATACTCTACAGATAAATAGCTCTCGAAGATAATCAATCTTCTTAAGGTGCTCGGCATATCATTAACATATTCTTATCAGACACTAAAATGAAAATTAGTATCATAGTATTCAATCATCATACAACTAAACGAGTGGATTGTTGGGTTTTTCATCGTAAATACAATTCTGAATGATTTTAAATTAGGGCATACTGAAATTAGCTATAAGTTTTAAACAGCTATTTCACAGAACACCTTTAGTGAATCTTCCAGTTAATCAGTTTCAATCAAAAACCTATATTCATTAAATACAAGAAATTGTTATTATTTCAAATACTTCAGGCTTAATCATTAAGAAATCATCAAAACGTAGTCGAACAGCAAATATCATGAGTAAAGCGGTGATACACACATTATAACCAAGTCTCTAAAATGTATCATCTTCAGTTCAAACTCATCAACTAAGTTGCAGTGTTGTGTTGTGTGAAATGAACAGTTTAACTATTAAGTCTTTGCATTCTTTCGCTATGTCAGAACAAACATTAAGAGTGTTAATTACTTAATAGTTAGTCTCTGTGGGTTGAGGACTTTTTATCGTTTGACTCAAGCAACTGTATTATCATAGTCTCCGTATTCATCTTTTGTCTTTCTTTCTCTCTGGATCCCCATTGTTATAATCACTTTGATCACTAACCGATAAACTTTGTCTACGTCTTCATATATATTACTTGTCGGATGTTAGGCTTCTAAAATGCATTTGGTCGCCACTATACTTCTCTTCAACAATGCCAGTGTTTATATATATATATATATATATATATATATATATATATATATATATACATACAAATAATCAATCATGTCTGTTGTTAGCCATTTTCGGTTGGTTATGTATGATCTACCTTCGTTGCGAATGAAAGTTTTCAATTTGTGCAACACAGACTATGCAGATTATGTTGTCGTACAATTTAAAGTAAGTCAAAAAAAAAACTCAGTTAACTGATTGAACATTATGTGAGTAATTCTATTTCCCTATGTAAAGATTTAAACGATAATATACTAAGTCACTCATTATTTCCTAAATACTCAATCGAGCAGTTAAACAAGTATCAATTAAATACAATCAGAGCAGTCGCACAGTAACGTATACATGTCTTTATCCAGAATAAATCCTTTGATTCTCACGAATATTATTTCTTTATTACTCCGAGGACTAATGAACATTATGAAAGTTCTCTCATAGCCTGACTAACACTACTTTAAATTAGATTCTCAATCTCTAAAAACTCTACTTTATTATCTTTACCTTCCGTTTGGGTATTATTGCCAACTTATTCTCTTTTAAGTGTGCTAGAAGACCTATAGGTACTGTCCCAGTAACTAAAAATAAATTTAATTCATGCAAGGTTCAAAAGCACACAACAGTATTTTCATAAATCCATAGTTTGTCATAGAAGTCACTAAGATTATTCGAGTTTTCTTTACTTTGACAATCGCTACTCCACACTAATTTAAACATTTTATGGAAGACAATTGCTGTCCTTCTAATTCTCTGCACAGATATTGTTTTCATCTAACTGAAACTTTCAAAAGATGGCAAGAACATCCAGTGCTCCAGATATATAGATTAGCCTCCATAGGTATGTTCGTAGTCTCACCTAATTCCGTCTACTTTCTATACAAAACAAGGATATACGGACGGGTCTCCACAAGAATATTTGCTAAAAGTTTACATTTACCATGCATATTAGTAAACTTAATTAACATAAACGGCATTAATGTCATAATTACTAACCAAACCCGTCATGAACAAACTTCGATGTAGTTCCAAACTGTCGAGTAAACAATTAATTTCTTTACGAAACGTAAGTTAACTGATTCCCAAATGAAAGCTGAAACCATTAGTTGATAGAGGGAAATTTCCTATTAAGAAAGTAAATCTTCAGAAGACAGAAACAGACTCAAAACTATTAATGAAGCTAATTTACTGACTTAGCGCATGTATATTTGCGAATAGTGTGCACTGGGAATTCTAATGATATCAATGTAGCTAAACACTATTACAGTAACTATGCTTGAAAATATATCTTGACTTATTGAGAAATGTTTATATCTGGTTGATTTGAAATTATTAAATTATAACGGTGGTTTGAAAAATTCCATCAACACGAATAAACTACTTGAAAGTAGTATAAATGTCAGGTAAACAATACACCTATCTTCATATACTCCATACAAAACATAATAATAAACTTGAATCAAAAGCGAGTACAAATACGAAACCACGATACAGCATGTTAAATGAATATATTTGTATAGGTAGATTCAACGAGATTAAAGAATTGAAATGCATCTACGTTTATTACAATGTAAAAAAATGTTGATGAGCATGAGTCGTATTCTCATTTACCCTTAAACATAGTAACTATTGCAAATTTACACTCTAACTTCTGACTTGTTTGTTTAAAGAATGACTGATACGCCTGTTAAACATGTGCACTTACTTTCCATGCAATAAACTTGTTAGTACGTATCTAAAATAAAACTTTTCAATAGCCTAATTATTGTTGTTATCACGTGTGTTCACGTCGATTGCACAGTAGAAGAAGTAGTAGACAGAATTACCATCTGGTTACACAATCGTCAGTATAACTAAAGTACAAACTTATTAATCATTCAACATATCATAGAGATAATGACTTTCAATCTATGTGGGATAATAAGTACATATTTCTGTGAAATTTCAATAAAACCACCTATCCCTGCTGGTTTTCTCTAATCACTGAGTAAATGTAATGTACTTTAATACTGAAGAATTTTATCACAACTAAACAAAAGAATCCCAAATATAAAGCTAGGATCATAATATTTTTAGAATACAGAGAATTCATTGTATTTCGTTGCATTCTTCTAGCTACATACGATAGGCAATTAGTTGTAGTTAGTGTAACATGAAAATTCATTGTGCATTTAATGGGCATACATTGTTTATCAAGTGATATCCAACATTGGAATAAAGATAAATTAGAAGGTTTTCCAATAGACTATTGATAGATAGTTTTAGTAGTAATTTGAATAACATTGATTACTTACTGTGAAAAGTAGTAAATACGATTGATAAAAATTTAACTACATAATAAGACCAAGACCTATAGAAATAAACAGAATAATACATTCGGAATAAATTAGATGTGACCTGATTACATAAAATATAAAAAAGATAAGTGTAATTAATGGGCGAAACTGAAAAACTAAGTGACTAAGTAATAACTGAAATAATACTACTACTACTAATTATAATAATCCTAATAAACGTTCGTATTACTTAACAGACCAGTTAAAGGTTCATCACCGATACTGTTATGACGAGAGAGAATTGGGGGGGTGGATGACCGAGTGCCAATTACTTGTGCCTAGTTGGTTATTGCGCGTCTGCCCTGTGCCTACTTAGTCCCAATCCGAAATAAGAAGAATGCGAGCCAATAGGTCAGCCAGACAGAATAGAATCATATTATATTTCAAGCATTCTTTTATATATACATAAAATCAGATCACACAGCAAACCAATTAGAAAATTAACATGAATACAGAACGAGGGGGATAGTGGTAGTGAATAAGAACAATTTGTACACAACTAATTAACTGTAGTCCATAACAAGAAACAATATAATAACAATAATTGTGCTAAACGGGATGATAGGGCAAGCGGAGCGTAACAATAATAGAAACAAAATGTTTACATTACAGACAGTTAGAATAATTGAAATAATGTTAGATTAGTTTTCGGTCTTCTAATTGCTTTTTCTTTCTCTGAATTGTAGAATTGCTCGAATCACTAATTATCTAAAGGCAGTGAACGTATCTAGTACATGTTTTGTCTAGTGTATATCTTGCAACTGAACTGCATGAAATCTTTGGTCCTATGAGATGTAGGTTCTTTGAGACACGTTCAATAAAACGCGAAAACACCCATCCTTTTATCCTTTCAATATACCTGCTTTATAAGTACATATGAATTGGTAAATACAGTTACAGTTGACATGTGAAGTGTACTTGTCGATTTTTGTTTGATATACTAAGCGAACTGTTGTTTCACAGATATGTACACATTAATCTACCTTGTTCTGCATTGACTCATATTGCCATGGTAGTGAAATTTCAAGTAATACCAACATCATATGATGGTAAAATCCGAAGATGTGTCACATGTGCAAGTAAATAATCCATAAAATATTAATGGGATATACTCATGTTTGGTTGTTTTTATTCGTCCCAGATTGACGTTAGCTGGCTACCACTGAAAACAAGAGAGCACTGGACAGCTGTCTCATTCTACTCCTCAGGAGTGTGCACCCTCTATTTCATCTAAGAATCGGACCCAGAGCCATCAGGATGGCGAACATTCAACCCTCTTATCCAAAGAGTCTATCGATCTCCAACGGACTGAATTCTGATTTGCAACAATCATTTTGATTTTGTTAAAAACAGATTTGTAAACAATTGATAAATTTAGTAAATAAATTATTTTAATGCTCGATATCTCAATAAACTATTGTTATGCTTGTAGATTATTTCCATGTCAATTTTAGATCCGATTACTTCATAATGATATAAGATATACAGTAAACAGTAATAATACTAATAATAGTAATGATAATAATGATAATAATAACAATAATAATAGTAATAATAATAATAACAGTAACATAGAAACGATTAATGAATGATAAAATGACTGATCAACAATTGAGTATAATGAAAATTAAAAACGAATAGTTAAGGATTTACTTACTACTTGTATTCTTGTAAACAATTCCCCAGGCTAACTTATTGCAGTACATTAAGTAACGTTAGGCGTAACGTTTTCGATGTTCACTAAGTATGTTCTCTTTTGCAGTTTCAATGAGTATAAAAGTATAAAAATGTCAGTGTAGCATAAATCTCCATTCCTAATGAATTAAATACAAATGTAATGAAAGTAATAACTCTAAAATATCACCTCTAATCAAAATTATATTCCGTATAGTGTTCGTTATGAACACTGTGAATAACCTGATTTGGTTTTAGAGTTTCATGGTTTTCATAATAATTGTTCGCGTTTAAAGCTTTGTTAACAATATAATGTATAAAAGCACCAGTCATCTTAGTTTATTATTAAGGTTAATCGCACCAAATTATACATTGGTTGACCCCAGTGTATTTATTAATTGATATTCATTAAGTCCTTTATAGTGGTGATCAGATTTTATAGATCAAGTTGTGATGTGGCCAATATAGAAAACCTGTTGCGACCCGAATAACTTAGTGGTTGCATTTCCAAACTATGAAACTGGGTGGCGTGGGCACAAGTTTCATCAAAGACTGCAGGCAGATCTTACTAATAAGCGTCAAGTAGCAAGTGGCTAGAGGTTTCCTGTCCACTACCCTGAAACCGCCTTCCATGTTTTGCATTATAAAAACATATTCGTAGTTATCAGGAAAAATATGATTTGTATGCCTTATATTGTAGCATTTCAATGTTTTCATCACAATTAAGAAGGAACGATAAGCGTGAAACCGGAAATTAAAAATGACTTAAAATCCGTTGTGGCCAGTAGTTTAAGTTACTTGACGTCGTGTTTATGACATTTACATGTTATGCCTCTGGAGATGGTCGAAATTAAACCCTTACTAATCTAACGTACTAGTTGTTACTCAGTAGCATATTAAACCTATAATCTTGTAGGAAACTAATGCACTCTGTAAATTTTAAACCTGAAACACTTTGTATACACATGTCGAGCAATACTAAATCCTAAAACCATGTGTTTCTTTCTAACAACCACTGACCTTTTTCTACATTTGAGATTCAAAATCTGTCACTTACTGTCATGATCAGAGACATGATTGCTGAGGCATTTACATCATGAATTATGTATAAATCGCATTAATAATCGATATCAACGTCCCATAATAATCGAAAATGAAAGAACACATGGATGATAAAGACGATACATAGTTCTCAATAAGAGCTTCTTTGAAGCAAATCAAGGCAGAAGCACAATGTATGAGATAATTACAAAAATGAAAAAAAATATTTAAGAAAAACAACTACTGGCATAGGAAACTAAAGTAACGAGTCACCGATCTGTATACAGCTTATTCTCTAAACTATCGTTCACTACAAATTCCAATATAAATAGGAAATATCATCAGGATAAAGCGAAAAGTACACAACATCAGTAACAGTTGAAACAAAATGTTTTCCTCAATCACTAACCTGGGATTAATGTTAATTCATTTCAGTACCACAATATAAGTTGTTAGATACAATCTCTAAAAATGTATTCACAATAGATAACATCTAAGCTATTTGCTAGTTAACCAGTTGATCAACTAATACCTCAGTCAATTACATTGAATATAAATGTACACATTCACACAAAATACTCATATATGATTTAGTAACTATATCTTTATTTTAGTTGTTTGTACTCGTAACAGATTAATCTCTTTTGAGTACGACTGAAAATCAAGGAGCACTGAACAACTGTTGCCTCTCAGTAATGAACTCTATAGTAATGTTCACTTATCTCTAAAAAAAGCCACCTTAATTCAGTTGAATCTTTATTCCTTAAATAGCTCTTAGCACAAACTATAAAAATAAATTAATAACACATTGGAAAAGTACTAGTTCAATAATAGTAAGTTTCAGAATGTCTCAAAGAATCATTATCATAATAAGTTATGGTATTCTACAGGAGTAGTAATGTTGTTAATAGCCTTCATAGTATTAAGTTTATTCAGGAATATCAACATGCAACAATATTTTGCTTCTGGCTAGGTTTGCATTAGCATAAAGTTTCAAATACGATGGTTTTTCTCCAAGAATAACATGTTTGTTAAAAGAAACCTACAACAATTTAAAGCTTGACATTATTGTTGAAGGTTGGAGGGCTGTTATAAAATGTAGTAAAATAGCTATGGAGATCATACTTAATATTATCAAAATGAATTCACACTAATAATACACAAACTGATAACATATTAGATGGTCCCTTTTTCTCCTCTACACTGTACACGACTGGGGCACAGAGTATTAGAAGATAAAAATCTCATCTATGACTGCTAATAATCCATATTTAGAAAATATACAACTCTTCACATACATTTCCAATCAATCTAGGATGACAATAAAAAACTGATTACACTGTTTGTAATAACTAGGTGAATGATGTTATTTCAACAATGTATCAACACGAAACAGAATCTACAATGAAATGTATCTATTTCATTGACTAATAACCTAAAGTGTTAGTTTCTCTATTCATCATTCATTATAAAATAGGTAACTAAGTTAAGTTGCTGACAAGTTTCTTCAAAAATCGAAGCTGATCACAACGTCTACACAAATTCATGACAATAAGTTTGCTTTCTTTATTCTTAATAATCTAAATGTATCGGATATCAGAAATGGTCTCTACTTCATGTCTAATTGTCATGTTTTACGTACAGAAGATTGATGAACACAAGAAAATGAGCCTCCCTCTAGAGGATTTTGTAAATGTATGATACAGCATATAAATATCATCCTGAGGTGAAGCAATAGAATACATTACTTTATACACATTTCATAATTTCTTGATATAGAACTTCTTGATAAGAATTCACTCACTACTATATTTTGTGAGGTCGTAGAGTAAATCTTTTTATTGAATACATAATTAAATTTTCAGTGAAACCAATACATGAAGAATAGGAAAGACAGCTAAACAGAAGTAAATATAACATATTTCAATTAGGGTTAAGTGTTCAAATACTTACAATGTAGTTATCAATTCAAACAACAATCGTAGCTTCACTAGGCTAGAATGATAAACGTTTGAACTTCAATCTGATTGACCCCTTGTTTTTCCCAGACGAATCTAATAGATCGTAATCTGTGACTACAAACTTCACATAAAAACTTAAATTCGATCAAACCCATAAATTAACTTTTCTTTAATCTTAAACCTAGTATCATTATTCAGTGATGAAATCATTCAGTTCTCATAGCTATTTCTTTGGCAGAAAGTTGTTTCTATGCTACAAACACAAACTCATCGATATCACACAAAAAATGATAATCTTACCTCACTGTATAAATCAAATATGCGAATAGAAATTGACATGAATCAGTTAATTGTTCATAAGATATTTCATTACTGATAAAGATGTACAAATGAATACAAACAATATGATGCACAATATAATGTTATATATTGGTACTTTAACGAAAACTATTCACGTATATATGCATATATATATGCGTCGAAGAAGTAGGAGTAGAATCGGTGACAGTAAAAATGATTAAGCATATAATATTATTATTCTAGAAGGGTCGATTCGCCAAATGATAAGTAAAAATAAATTTAAAGCTCTGAAATGAATGGAAGATAAACGGATAAATGCATCAAAGTCAATTTGACTAATTATCATCTATGTCACATAAAGTCTTCATTAATTATGATAATCTCAAGGATTTCAAGTAGGTAGTGAGAGTAAATAGCATAACTCCGACTAATACCATGTTCCACTTTCGTAACACTTACTTCAACTTCAGCTATCAAACAGACGAATGAAACTGACGACAACAGTGTTACAGCGAATAAAATTAAAAGTTGATATTTTCAACTTATTTAGTCTATCCCCCCCCAAATGTCAATTTTTAGAAATTTTACAATCCACAGCTTTCAGTATCAGAAAATAAGCTTAAGGTAGACTAATTAATGCACAACAATGTTGCTTTAGTGTTAACCCGAAATATGTAATAACGGTCTTAAGCCAGTCCATTGTCGATTATTATTGAAAATGTTCGATTATCGTATATTAAAAATACTTGTGAAATCATAGATAATTGCAGCTGATTATCTAGGATACCCGTCCAGTGGTTATTCCTAACACTAAGTGCTTATTATTAACAAATATATGTGCATTATCATGAGCAGACTTTTTCAAAGCGAAAAGCCAGTTTTGCGGTAGAAGCTGTCCCAAATGATACATTGAATTTTCTTGAGAAAGAATTATATGGAGGAAGGAGGGTATACTTTTATTTCATATAACTGACTTAGATAGTAATCTATATTGTTTTCAATTATATCTTTAAATATACTGTACATAATCAGAAGTCCACTTATTTAAGCAAACTGAACTTGATAACAAGTCCCAAGTAGGATGAAACTCTCTTACTGGATTTCATTCACAAGCCACATTTCAGCTTAAATCACGCTTGTGGACTATCACTGTATAGAGGCAATTCGCTAAGAGTGAATAGATGACAACAAATATTGATTTCAGTTAACATCAAATCGATGGGAAGATTCACTCACATTTAAGCCTAATTTATTGTAAAATATCTGATATAAAAACTGGATCATCATTGAATAAGGTAGAAGAGCCGCATCCAAAATCCGCGGTAACTATTTTCAAATAGGTTTGATTTGGTAATAACAGTTTAATTTATAAAACCGTATAAAAATAATCAACTATTTTAGAACTACTTTTGTATCATCATTCTTGGATCAGAAATCAGTCTTCATGTTGCATTCATCACAAACTGATGTGGGTTAGATACTAGTGATAACTGGGTAGTATGAAACAGCTGTTTCCTCTTAGTATGGGACTCTCGAGTTGTGAGCAATATACTGTAAATAAGTGAAAGTAGGAATTTCCCCATTCGATAACAACGTGGTGGTGCCATTGTTTAAGGCGTTCGCGCGAAACAATGAGCTCCTTGGATTTGAATTCCCGAGAGGATTTGAGTGGCCATAGTATCACTGAGAAGTTTTATGCTATGAAAAAATAACCTATATCATCCATACCCAGTTTTCAAGTAGTATCTAACCAGCATCAATGTATGTAGAATATGATCAACTAAATTTAGTATCTATCACTAATAAGACACCTCGATTTAACGACTTAATGACTAGTTTTCATGTTATATTCTGATACATCTTCAGTTTGTGTATTATTTTTCAATTAGCCCTTCGGTATATCTTATTCATAACTTGAAACATCCACTGGTTAAAATAAACTTTCATTGAACTTTCTTTAATTCTAAGATTCTATAATTAAAGAGAAATATTTATTTGCTCACTTAAATATAAGTAAAACAAGTTTTTCTTCCATTAATTTGTTATGCTGTATTAACTTAAACTACTTGGATTGCTATAAAAATACATAGAATAGTGTTACAGTCTAATCTGAACAGACTTGTACCAGATTAACCAAAGTGGAGGTATAAAGTACAGACATCATTTGAAGAACCAATAACAACAAGAGAACTATTGAATAACTATGTTTGTTTATTTTTTTCTGTTTTTTTTTTTTCATGAAAATAGAAATATTCACACATAATTCCATGCAGTATCCAACTTCATTATCTATAGATCTCAAGTCATTCAGTTTGAATACAATGGTGTATATTCCTAGGTTTTTATTCATTTTGAAAAATATACCAGTGATTACTTATCTTCATTGGTCAGTAATTGCCTTATATTCGATTTGATTAAACAAAATGTCAATTTACAATATAAAATAAACCACCTGCACATTGAACTGCTATAAACTGATACTTATCTTTTGAAAACAAAAATTTCCAATGGAAACGCCTGTTTACAATTTCATTTGTTTTATGCAAAAATATCATTGTATCCTCACTGGAAGAGATGCTGTAAATGGATTCTAAGTCATATAAAATATACACATATAAATTAATCATACGTAAATGACTACTACCGGATCAAATGTCACTGTAATCAGAGACTTAAGAAGTGTAACCTTTCGATATTGTCATCTATGGAAAATTGATGGCAATTCATTATATTTAACAAAATGTATTACAGGTACTACACTTGGAATATTTTCTGCATTTATATTCCCTATATTTGCAATCATTGCTCTCATAACTAATTCATTGTTTATGTATGTATTCTTCAAGAATAAATCAAGTATGCCACGTCATATGATCTACATGATATGTGTTACAATATCTAGTACAATGACAGACATAATTGCTGGTTGGTTATGGTTATTTCCTAGTAGAGGATTACCATATATAACAAATGGTAGAGTATATTTTTCTCTGATTTTTACGTCATTAACATCATGTCGATTTCAACGATTTATCCAATCGTTCGCTTCAACATCCGTTGTTAATCTTCTAGTTCTATCTGCAGTGGATAGATGTTTAGCAATTAAAATGCCAATTAAGTTTTCAAAAATACAACCATATCATGCTTGGTTGGCATGTAGTGCTGCCTTTATTTCCAGTTTCATAATGATGTTACCATTTGGAATTGTTGTCACTTGGCACCGTGTAAACGATATGCATTTTTGTTGGGTTGATCCATCAGATCATTTTCTTCACGCCTATCATACATTATTCTCAAATTTCGGACCAATACAAACAATCATCCTCTTATTCTTAAACCTAACGTTCCTATTATTCATTCGAAAGTATTTGAGAAATCGATTCCTTCATCAATGTACTAGCAATACACAATCCATCAATCGTAAAGAGATTCGTATATGTATGCTGAATCTAATATTATCTTCATCTTATATTGCTATCTCATTACCTCAAGCTGTATGTATCTTATTGGCTAGAATGCCATTAGCCAGTATGACACGAATTCATCGAATGATAGCCTATGATATAGGCCATTTAATGTGGTCATTGAATCCAGTACGTGAAATTGCTGATTTCGTAGTGTACGCAATTTATTTCAAACCATTAACTGATTTGTTATCCCAATTTTATGGTAATTTTACATTGTTCTATTATAGATGCTTGAAACATGTTACTACTAAGAGTACTACTGGTGGGGACAGTAATACTAACAATGTCACTGATTACTCGACCTAGTATTCATATTAACAACGGTGATTATAATGGGTTTAACTTAGTTTTTGTCATTTTGAAATACTACTTATTTACTACTATTTTTTTAATTGATCATGTTGTTAACAAATGACTACAGATTAATTATTATTGAATAAATACTACTTTTTAATGATTTTAGAAACAAAGTTATGTTTAAGTTCCAGGTTCGTCTTTTAATGTTGGTTGGCTTGGCGCAGCTTCTAGGGAGATTCAAACAAGTCGACAATTTGCAACTTGTTGTCGACAATTGTCTTCAGGGAGCACTTATTATTATTACTATTGTATTCAAAATTATATTATGACTTCATTTGAATTATTGGTTACATTAGCATTTAATCAACAGAAGTCAACGATCAGTAATGATTATGATATGCGTTGCATTTGTTTATATGCAATACTTATTAGTTATAATATTCTGCTGATTCTGATCTCTGAAAATACTGATTACTTAAATTAATTATTTATCAGTAGTACTAATGACACTTGAACATTTTTATTTTCGTCATGAATTACCAGTGTCTTAACGACTTTAGATCAGTTTGTCACTAGATTCTATAAACAGTGTATCACCATAGAAATTCAGTAGTGTTTTTATTTGCTCTTGATAGAAATCCTAATCAATTTTAATAGAGATCAACTGTGGACAGAATAGAACTGAGTTACACCTTATTGATTCGATAAACCAACCCAGTTGTTATATCGTTGACTTTTTTCTTTACATTCAGATGATGTTTCTACTTTTCAATATGATGACACTCTCATTCATATTTACTTAACACTTACTAAGTGTTACGTAATATTAGTTTCTCTTGAAATTTAACATTATTCGACAATAACTCGATGTACTTTTGTAAATATGAACTGTAATGAAATTGATAAGTATCATGTGCTTGATCAGCACAATATACTTCGAACTTATTATTGTTTATCTAAAAACTTGTTATTGCATTCATTTATAAATTGTTTCTTTGAAGCCTTAGGAAAATAATTTGAATGAGGATAACATCGAAGCAAGCAACATACTTCGCACGAAGCCATACGTATTATGCTTAAGCTTAATATGATTATGACATAGAAATTTGCTATTTCCGAATATCTATGGCTGGTATTCAATTCTATTGTGAGTATAACTAAGAGATAAATAACTTTGGAAAATTTTGTCGACTCTTATGAAGAATGATTTCAAGTTTATCTTATAGTTAGTATTTTTGTGTACTTTGAAATGGAGGAATAACACTACTATACAAAGGTTCTGATTAGACTGTTATTTTTCTAGCCATCTGGATCTCTCTTGAATCAATCTTAATTGCATGTCACAATTATTTCTTTGTGTACATATATGCTTATACAGGTTGAGAGGAATAAATAAGCCGTTAAGTACTTAGTTGAATGCAATTTGTTTTGAACTCTAGCTTTATTCTCGTATATAATTACACCAGCTACACAATATTTTCTATAAATTGTAAAATTGTGTCTTTATTTTTATGAAATGTCTGTTCAACGGAATGATTGAATAATAAAACTCTTCCGCAGAAGTTACTGTCACTAATTTGAGGACTTCGAAATATATCTAATTTCTACGGGTGTTTAATACAATCGTTTATCATAACATTCAACATTATATTGTTACGGAAGCCATAGTGTAGGCTTCCTTTACATTCAACTGCAGGATTACAATGACTGCTTGAGATATGACATCGCACAATACAGGATTTCGTATAAAGGTGTCTAAAGTATTCTTTTTTTCGCCTAAAATAATATGTATGAGATATAACTAGTTGCTTGTTGACGATTCAATCATAATCTAACCTGATTTCGAAATGAATTCAATTTCTTTTAGTAGTACTTTGCCTAAGTATTCAGCAAAACATATGGCTCCATTACATTACTCATTAGTATCTCTTGCAAGAGCAATTGATGTGTCATATTCCTAAGTCGGGAGTACATACCCTTTAACAATGAATCAATTTCATTAATAATTGAAGGTAATAAACATCTATATAGTGTAGAGAAAGATGAAAATAAAAAGTATATATAGTCATATAATAGTATCAGTTTATCGGTCTTAGAAATATACTTATATACTACTGCCAAAGTGTAAATAATCTATTGTATGATAATATCACTACATTACAATACAAAAATTTCAAACTCCTTCTGACCGACTTGTCGATTAATGTTTAGAATCATAATTAGATGATTAATAGATAAACAATGTTCGACATAAAGAGGCAAGCTGTTAGTCATGTAAGTTTCATGTACTCTGCACAAGTATTTGTAAATCGTATACGATTTAATAAATTGGATTACTTATTTACTAAAGGTACCACCGTTGGACGTTGTTTCATGAAATTAAGCACTCATGTTCTATCAATAACATGACATACCGATGTTTTAGTAAAGATGCCTCCATATGGCTTTGAGCAGATCATATTGCGCTACAAAGAAATTACACCTGAGATTTATTGATGAACGGAAAATACTAATTTCATCGCGAAAAAATGTAAGAATATCTTCCTGAGCGAAAAGTTCTCTTTTAGGCAAATTCATGTTCGTAGCTGTAGAACCATGTATACATACGTTTTGCATGACAGTAATAAACATTAAAATGTGTTGACGACGATAGGTGAGTGCTCCTAGCAACATTAAAAGAAACGTTATTCATCAGAATATGAAAATGTGTTGAGTACTCATCAAAATATCATGGAAGTTAGATAATGACGATTAAATGTTAAAAATGTTACTATATGAAGTCGGAAAATTAAAACAAAAGGAATTTAAAAATGAAGATAAGTCAGTTCAGGGTGAATTAGTCAATAATGAGGAAGAAGGAAGCAACAATGATGTCTAGAGAATTTGTAAGTTTAAAACAAAGATGAAAGTAGAGGTTGCATAAATTTCGTTTGGATACATAATTCTGGCTTCAGTAGGTATACACCTACGCTTCACTAATTAAAATCAGACTAAAGACTATTGTCCTTGGCAGGTTTTTGTTGATTATATAAATGATTTCAAAAAAAACTGTTTTGAACAAGTGACCTGTGTTTACATGATGTTAAGTAATCGAGCTTCTTATTTATCCACTGTCACCTTTTCTTAACCATCCTGGATGATGTTCATGAACTGTTCTGGACAAAATCCTCATTAAACGACCTTCATAACGAGCTTCACGAGAACAAGTGAATTTATAAACATACATAGGAGTAGTCAGATGTTGGAGTTTATATTTAGAGCGGTTGTTGAACAAGGAACAACTAGATGACAGTAATTTCACGATTGTTGTTATGAATATTCTATTGAATTGAATGGAATTCCTTCTCTTCAGACTTTCTACATGTTTGTTACGGGTAATATCAGTATTCGAATAAAGTTTGTCAAGAAGTTGTAAAATAAGTTCGTTTCCTACTTTAAGTGGAAATTTGATCAAAGGATGGAAGTATCTTAAGGTTTGTAAAATAATGTTTAACACATATTTGTTATGTGTACCCTCGATATAAGTGAAATCGTTTGAAAGTTGATTCCAGTTGATTGTTTCTTAAACTGGCCGTGAAACACTACTAGTAATGAGCCTAGAGGTAATCCCATAGCTATCCCATCATTTGAAATGTATGTAGCGGTAAACAATCCCCTAAATAAATAGTTGCATAGGCTCTCATCATTAATGCTGACAATGTTTGTTTTGGTTGACATGACTAGTTGAAGGCGTTTGGTCAAGCATCATCATCAGATCACGACACGAAACAACGTGCGAAACGACTCTGTCTTTAGTTAGTCAGCCTAGACGCTACTATCTCATTGACGCTCTACTCATGATCAAATATAACTTCTCCTCCATGTCATGCCTCACTACCTTCTGATTTATTCACTTTCGTATGTGCGGGCTTAATTGTAAGAAGTTGCGCTGATTATGCAACAAATGTTACTTGGTCATGTACCGGGTGCACTTCATGTATCACTGGTTGAACTTAAATTCTCTCATTAAATGACCTTATCCAAAATTCTTAGAATATACAACTTTACTTCCAAAAGTAACTGATTTACTATTTCAAACTGATAAGAAAAATCCCTAAGCTATTCGGTTTACTTACAAATGATAATTAGATTACTTTATATTCTGAATTCAGTCTATAAACCTATTACTTAATTTATTAATGATAATAATTATCATCTACCTGTAAGTAATATAAGTGTTTTAATAAAAGTAATAAAATTAGCAAAAATATATTCAACAGCGAAAGGTAACTCTGTGTGACAAAATAGTCATTTAAAGTCAATGTAGATATGGATATATATATCAAAGTGCATAATTCACACTTTAAACATAAAAGTAAATAGTTACACTAACGATTATAGAACATAATTATGTTTCATAGTGTCAGACCAATGGGATTTCGGTACCAGTTCTCAAGGTCGCGGAGTACAGTTGGAATAATTGTGGCGGTTCTATAGAATTTGTGTTAATAATGTTTCTTTGAGACAAAGTAATACTTCGTAGGATAATATCACTTGAAGTTTAAGGTTTAAAATGTCTGAAATCAGATGCCAGTAGAAATGTGACGAGTCAAGAGCATCACTGAGAAGAGACACTATAGTTTAGTTCGATCATTGAGATAATTAAAAAAATTGAAAACTGATTTTTCTATAATGTGGAATCATTTGGATGTATAATACTGACAGCTCTCAGTTTTTTATATTCAGTTCAGCTAGAATTATTTTGAGAAGTAAATCATCTATCTAAACTTGTCGAGACATTTATGCCAATTATGTTTACATTATCTAAACGGTTTGAAAAATCGGAAATGTGTGATCATCCACTTGAACTTCAGAACTTTAATGCATGATGTTAGGGATTCATAATCCCTAAAAATACAATAGTCGACTATTTAGATGAAAGAAGTTGTATTAATTAAATGTTATTGATTTTACTTAATCAATAATCATTGTAAATTGATTGATATAAAAATCGATGTATTTTGAAAATACAAATTCACTGGTTTGCTGGTTCACTATTCTCGTCTCAGTTTTTGCTCCACAATACAATCTTCCTACAAGCCTAGTCTTTTGTAATAGCTGCTGGCTGGGAAGGGAACAAGTCGCGGTATACGTCTGAGGTACAAGTATCAGAGAGTAGCGTTCGCTCAGGCAATCCTCAAAAAAGTCTAGCGACACAACACATGATTCCTTTCACTGCTTTACAGATGGTGGAATAACCTGTAATACTTTTACTGGTACTTAGTTTTCTAAGCAGGAGTCACAATGTAACCAAGTCACAATTCAAAGGTAGAGGTAGCAAAAGGACTTCATTGCAATAATCATTATGTATATGTTAGACTACGAGTTCAAAATGAGTCATTAAACTGTAGACGCGGGGGGGGGGTATGTCAATATCTTGCACTAAATATGAAGGTCAATGTGACAAAGGGGTGATGTAGACATGAAGACAATCACATGTAGAAAAGTGTACAAGGGAAATGACGCATAACAGTCATAAATGAATACATAAATTTAAGTAGTCATATCGCGATCTTAATCCATTATCCGAATTTACCGCATAGCCATTAACCACTGTTGAAGATTTCATGTGATCAGATTTTGTAAAAACCAAAACGGTATCCAAGTTTGTATTATGAGATCATTTGAAAATACTCGTCTCATGAAGTGTTACTATTTTTAAATTTTAGTGTAGAAGAAAATTAAGGAAAGAAGTAGATTGGATAGACAATCTGCCTCATATAACAAATGTAAACTTTATTTCTTCATTTCCCTTTGAATCGCATCTGAAACTCAGTACATAATCACTGATATATGGCGCGTATTAACTAAGACATATGTAGGTGAACTATAGTAAATGAAACATGTACTTAGACATGATCATGAGTTGTGTCAATCTAGCCGCCTATAAACGTGTATAAACTGTAAATGGTGAATTTAACTTTTGGATAATTTACTTTTCGTTTGAGTCATTGTCTTAGCATAATTTAATTAGCCAATCGTTACAAGTGTAAGTAGTAGCTAAACTAGGCTGACAAAAAGATGAAAATTTGATTGTCAAAATTAAGTTCTGTTTAACATATTGAAAATTGTTGGTCATTAAACAGCGATATGTGATATGCATGTGTACGTCAGTGTGCAACTGTAGACATGTTATCAAGAACATCTGTGAAAGGATCAATTTAATCGTATTTCAGAAAATATCTCCCATGTCACAAATATCTTTATTTTAACAGCCACTTAGGTATGAATGTCATTTTCATAGATTAAATAAAAAGAAAGTGGCAAAAGTATTCATCAACTATCTTATTAACTAACAGTAAAACAGAAATGATTTCGAATAGAGCATTACGCATCATAAACATATATAGTAGGTATTAACAATCAAGATAATGGCGTCGTATTTTAATAGAACTTTGCCCGATCGATTTAATCAAACAATGAAGGTTGACGTTTGAAAAAGGAAATAGAACTAACACTGATCAAGGTTCTACTGGGATATTATTTACAAGGACAGTCTATCAAGAATTGGAAAGTATTTTAAGTGCTTAGAGGATGACGGAAATTAAAATCTGGTGGTAAATACCTTTACTAACTAACCATGTTACGTATACCCGACCCCTGTCTACCTCGACGCACGATACTGGTTGATATAGGCTCAGGATGGAACATGGCATTAGCCCATGAAGTTACTGACTGCTGTTTTGAGTTGTGTCGGTAGCTGCAGACTACCTGGAATAGGTCCTCACGAATATCGTAACTGTTGGCTAGAGATGCTGAGTGACATCGTTCAGAATCGGTCACAGTGGCGCATATGTATTCACTCATTGTCCTCCCAAAATATTGAGCTTAAAAGTATTTCATAACTTTCCACGTTCCATTTCTTTTTTCCCTGAACCATATTCTATATGTCCACTCTTCTTTGTTTTTATTATTATTATCATTGACGGTAACTTCTACTGTGTGATGTTATTCTTGCTGTGCATTAGAGGTATGGCAACTTGGACCAATGCACACATGTATTAGGTTCTATATTGATCATAAAAACATACACATACGTTATTTCATGCATCACTAAATAGTTTCCACATTTCATGTATTTATTTAACTACTTATAAAACTAAAGTAGATCATTAATTTCAATGAAAATCTTTTCGTACTACAATATAACGATAGTAAAAAAACAAATCAGTAACACATGTTCATGTTTAAAATTAATTATGTCATTATTTAAAATAATGATCCTCAGATGCTTAACTTCAAGGAAAATAATAACAAATTCTTGAAGAAATATATCTCTGGTTCGAAAACGTAGTTACTCTAGAAGGAGATTGTTATAGGCGCTACATAGGTAACTTTGTTGATTCAAAAAATTGCAAACATTGAAAATGTCGTCATTTTTATGATACTTTATGTATCCATTTATTTTGTTGGGATAAATTGATGGGAGTATTTCGAAACAAAAATGAATTCTAAACAAAAGTAACTTGCTTTAAGCAGTAAGTTAGGAAGGATGGTTAACTGTTAATGTTATCTATTAAAAGTGTATTCATCATGATCAATGTTAGATTGGTAATTTCAAATAAATTGATCATTGAATAGATTGTTTATTAAAGTAATGAGTGATATATTTATATACATTTGTAATGTGTTTCGAGACTTACTATGAGTTGCTTATTTAGATAATAAATAAATAAGTAATCTAAATGAACTAATAACTGATTAGGTAATAGTGACAATCATAATGCAACTCTTCTTCTGTTAATATCAAGTTATTTGGGTCAAAGTAATTGAAAGTGAGATATATTCCGATATGTTAATGTATTGTGGATGAAAATGAAAAAGTATGTGGAATGAGAAGAGATTGTATGTGTTAAGATGAATGAAATTTGATTCAGTTTATTTATAGTTTGTCGGATAGGTATTCCAGTATCGGATGAATAGTGAGGTGTTGTTTTTCGTTAAGTGCAGTTGGACTTACCATCATGCGGAACGTTTCAGTTATTCGTCATTGTTTTGATAAATGAGAATACCTTTTGTGAATAATTTGGATATTTTGATTATCGATTTCATGTCTATGATAAATAGCATGCACTGCATCTGTTGATTTCATTTGTAGGCGGTCGTTTTGTATAATTTTCATATTCTTTGACACAAGTTAAGACTACTCGATAAGACTCACGGATATAAAAGCAACATATTCAGCACAACCTAACCTATAGACACAATTCTAAGTGGAGATGAAAGGGATCATTTCCTTTGTCTTAACGAATGTACCTCGAGAATTATTGAATCCGATTTTGAATTCACTGATAAAGATCCGAATATATTTAAAACTTCTCATTCGATTAAACATAAAGAGTGAATATATTTGAACAACACTGACCGATTCTAAGCCTTGTCATCCAAACTCGTCAATAATCAGTTCATTCAATAGGCGGTGGTAACTTCGCCTAGAACCCCTCTAGGGTTGATGTCGGTCCCAAGCTCGGACAAAGGAGGAGGATTAAGCACGGGGTTAGTAACCCTATCTCGTTAAACAACAAACTTGCTTAAAAAAGCTCTACCCAGTAAAAACCTTTATAATCCGAATTAAAAAGTCTCAACTGTTACCCAATCAGAACGTGCCACGTCGATATTCTGGAATGTTCTATCGATCAGTGATTCAATGGAATGTCTTCGGCTCCTTCAAGGGATCTGGAGGCTTCGTTGAGTTTTCTGGGAGCCATCCCAGCAATAACCATTTTAACTCTGCCCTGGGAGTTGGAAGGCTTTCATTTCAAAGAGTTATGACGCCTCATGATGAAAGCCGAATTTCGTCGGAAGCCACGAGGCAGATATCCTCCCTAACAACCAGAGCAACAATTAGTGTAGGTACATGGAATGTACGCACAATATGGGAGACAGGAAGAAGCATGAAAATGGCAGAAGAAATGAAAAGATACAACCTGAAGATACTTGGAATAGGCGAAATACATTGGCTACAAGCTGCATAGCTAAGATTATCCTCAGGAGAAGTGCCTTTATACTCCACTCACGAAAATATAGACGCCTCACACAGACACAAGGAATGGCGCAGATGTTGTCCCAAGAAGTTTGGAAGGCCCTTACAGAGTGGGAACCTCATTGACCCACGAATATCAGAGCATCCTTCACGACGAAGAAGGAAGGCATTACAATGAATGTCATTCGGTACCATGCACCCGCCAACGACAGCCACGAAGACGACAAAGATAAGTTCTACGAAAGGCTGCAGTCAAACATCGACGAATGTTCAGCCACGGATCTGACCTTTCTGATAAAAAAACTTCAACGCCAAGGTTGGAATGGACAACATCGAATATAAAGACATCAAAGGACCACATGAAGTGGGAGAAAGGAACAAAAACGGTGAGAGGTTTGCAAGCCTATGTGCTTTCAACGAAATGATTGTAGGTGGCACCATATTCCCCCACAAACGTATACACAAAACTACATGGGTTTTACCCGACCCCATCTGGATCAATAAGAAGTTTAGAAGGAGTATGGAAGACGCAAGAACAAGGAAAAGAGCCGATATAACTTCAGATCACCATCCGGTAGTGGCTAAAATGAAACTGAAGCTGAAGAAACACTGGACAACTGGAACATCAGTATTAATAAAGTTTAACACAGCCCTTCTCTAGGATACAAACAAACGCAACGCAGGATGTGCGTTGATGAAAATTTCTATAATAGGACGAAATGGTTGATAAGTTTCACTTACATTTTACTCAATGCTTAACTAAAAATAACATACCTAAAGTTTCAAAAAATCTTCACAACTCACATTACTACTGACAGATATTTCCTTGCTATATTTTATTATAATCTCCAGAAATAACATCAGTTTTTGTCTCTTTTTGTCCTTGAATTAGTCATTTTTCCTATTTTAATGCCCTTGAGACTGTCTGGTTTTTTTCTTGTTCTCATTATTTGAATACTCGGAAACCCACAACAACGCAAATTCATGTTAGAATTATTTTTGCATATTTACTTAAAATACATTGTAAATATCGTCCGACCGATGATGATGAATGATGATGATGATGATGATGATGATGATGATGATGATGATGATGATGATGATGATGATGATGATGATGATGATGATGATGATGATGATGATGTGATGATGATGATGATGATGATGATGATGATGATGGATGATGATGATGATGATGATGATGATGATGATGATGATGATGATGATGATGATGATGATGATGATGATGATGATGCTGATGATGATGATGATGATGATGCTGATGATGATGATGATGATGATGATGATGATGATGATGATGATGATGATGATGATGATGATGATGATGATGATGATGATGATGATGATGATGATGATGATGATGATGATGATGATGCTGATGATGATGATGATGCTGATGATGATGATGATGATGATGATGATGATGATGATGATGATGATGATGATGATGTGATGATGATGATGATGATGATGATGATGATGATGATGATGATGATGATGATGATGATGATGATGGATGATGTGATGATGATGATGATGATGATGATGATGATGATGATGATGATGATGATGATGATGATGATGATGATGAGGTATGATGATGATGATGATGATGATGATGATGATGATGATGATGATTGATGATGATGATGATGATGATGATGATGATGATGATGATGATGATGATGATGATGATGCTGCATGCTGATGTGCTGCTGCTGCTGTGCTGCTGATGCTGTGATGCTGCTTGCTCTGCTGCTGCTGCTGCTGCCTGATGTGATGTGCTTGCTGTGCTGTGATGCTGATGCTGCCTTGCTGCTTGCTGCTGCTGCTGATGCTGCTGCTGCTGCTGATGCTGTGCTGCTGATGCTGTGCTGCTGCTGCTTGCTGCTGCTTCTGCTGCTTGCTGATGGATGATGATGGCTGTGCTGCTGCTGCTGATGATGCTGTCTGCTGGTGCTGCTGTGCTGATTGCTGATGTGATGAGATTCTGCTGCCTGTGCCTGATTGATGTCTGCTATTGTTGTGATGGTTGCTGTGATTTTTGTTGCTTGCTGACCTGACGTCATATATCGTGATCTGGTTTCCTCATACTCAAATCAAAATGACGATGAACTTTGTTATGTGTTATATAAATTCAATGAGCTTAAGTTACCTTTTCCACTATTTGTGTTCACTGACTGTAGTGTATTCAGCACTTCTGGATATGTTTCTGTATATTCGGTCGGTGGGCGATACAAACTGATTTCAATAAAATATTTCCTTTTCAAGCAAAATTTCTAATAACTGTATGTTTATATTCGGATTTCTATGCTACTTTCTGTTGACACGTTCATACCAGACTCTTGAAATAAACCTTCAGTTGAGATTACACTCTAATATGATATATTCACCCACTAAATGAAAAGGAAAATAACCAGAAGTGTTTGATACAACACCGATGGTCAACACTGGGAAGTTTCCGGATGACCTCGAAAATGGTGATCGATTATACGTTAAGTAATGTTAATCAGTTTAATCAAGAATGTACATTTTTTCCTGCATCGAATTTGCTAGATGGATGTATTTATTATCTTATAATGTTAATAACTATACGTTGTCTAATTAGATACTCAAATGTTAATACGTAAACTATCAAACTACTGAGTTCCAATAACCTATATGGTGTTTAACAGGTATGGAATTTACTGAACTTAATATCTTCTCAATGTTGCTATTAAGATAATAAGTTCAAATCTTGGTATATTTGATGCAATTAACCTTGCATATGCAACAGTGTCAATGCTTCTGTTCATGTAGATCATAAATTAACATTACTGATTAAATACTTATCAAAGTATTATTAATAAAACAATACATATCTATAAAAATAGTAATAATAATTATATATTAACAATTCATTTTGAAGATATCTTTTTCTCTGTTGACAGAATTGTTCTTGTTGATTGTGTTCAAAGACTATCAACATGAAACTGTAACAAACGTCAGTATATTTTGATTAGTCGACGAATCAATGTACATTTAATTTATTTATTGGTGACATTCTAGAGACACAATTATCACTTGCATTTCGTAAAATAGTTCTGCAAATTCCAGTCATCAATGAATGTGACACAATAATGCATTTTATGAAAAAATCCTTTTTTAAACCAATCGTTAAAATGACATCTATGTGTACAATGAGACATTTATTATTCCTTTGAATGAAATTAACTGGACATTTGCTAGGGTTTGTAAATTAAGGTGTTACCTACCTCGTTACCTGCTAACGAACGTAAGACTAGCAACACAACAACAGGTGAGCTAGGCTATTCCTCCGCGCCCTAACCCATCTAACTTGAGAAAGAAGTCCAACGTTTGCAATAAACGTTAATTTCTTCAGGCAGCCTGTCAGACAGATAATAATTGCTCAACTCATGTATATATATATATACAAACAAAGAGAGCGTCCTATAAAGTATCACAAATAGCGTACTAAAATAAACAAGGAACCAATAAGATTTAGTGTCTTATTAAGTGGAAAACAAACTGAAGGGGAAAGAGGCGCGTTTTAGCGCAAAAACGAGAAATACAAATTTCCACAAATGAATCACAAAAACAATAGGTTTACCAAGAGATTTCTGGGGTTATAACATACCCAACAATTTTTTGTTGCACAGACAATATCATCATATAAATAATTCACTTTACGATATTTCATCATAATCACTTCATTATGTGACATGAATGGTATAATGCTCTTTCACAATAGCTTACAATAGTCTGTGAGAAACAGTGATTAAATATGTGTCTGTGTTACAAGTGCATAGTGACTGCAGTTTTGAAAGCTACATTTCTTAGATTTAGTGTACTGACTGTTATTCCTATCCTAGTCTTCCTAGTCCTTCTCTCACTCACATTTAATCAACTAAACGATCAAGAACCAGATAAGTCCGCAAAGACATGAATAATATTACATCAACAAAAACAACAGCAGTACAGAGTGAAAAGTCGAACAAATAAAATGAAAATATATTGGACACAATGCTCACCATCTATACTTGCTCTCACTAAACAAATCACAACCTCTTTGGCTGATATATAAGGTTGTCATATTCTTGTGTTCAGGGTACATGTGACATGATTTCAGAATGTCAAAATTCCACAGTAGAATCTGCAAAACATTAAGTGCCGAAATGATTAGAACTATTCAAGCGAAAAAACAAATAGATTTAGTGAATAATACAAACAGTAATTATCAATAGGATAATGAATTAAGTTACTTATAAGGAAGAAGTATGACAAATAAAATATGAAAGCTCAGTTTCGTCAAGTAATCCACAATCCAGAAAAACTCTAGTCATTTAGAAACTTCAGAAAAATTAGGAATAACTAAGTGTTATTATTAGGTAAACAACACCTAGAAACACTTTTATTTATTCTGAAGAGTATTCGAAATACATTTGTAAGGATAGAAACAACTGTGTTACACATTTTATTCCAGTCGTCATAATTGCTTGCAAGTTGATATAATCAAAGGACGAACAAGTGGCCAACATGTATCATAAGTAAAAACATAACAAAAGATTCCAGTGAACATTTTAATAAGTCACAAATCAACACAAATATCTCGAATGACGATATCAGCATACACTCCCACAATACAGGTAAACACTACAATCACCCATTCACACATTACAACTCATCATCACACTAACAATCCAATTACAACCGTTCTACACTCCTCGTATCCTCTGAACACAATCGGTGTTATTAGACTCATGCGATTCTCATCATATTCCTACTATCACCAATCAACTGACAAATCAACTTTCTATCAAAATCTGAGTTCACACTACTAAATCATACATTCACTCACTTCATTCACCATACATTTCCATCTCTTCCATCTATAACTACAAATATATATTCCATATAATAACAACAGGAGCGGCAGCAGCAATGACAACATTGATTCACCAAATGGAATATGCCTCAGAATGTATGATCAATATCTCTTAATCTTCAATTAATTACCATCTCTATACTAATCTTATCAGATGAAATTCATTTCCATTACCACACATCACAATTCATGCAATGTATACGTCACTAATAGGAGTAGTAGTAGTGGTAGTATTAGTAGTTATTGTTGTTATGGTGTGCACACATACACACACAAATGCCAATATACAAATAGATTGTCATGATGAAATGAATTTTCTGTCTGGACATTTAATCATGTGACGATAAGGTGATATAGACACACTTCTTTCACAATCAACATTTTCAAAACTACACGATCATTCATCCACCAATGCATCCATGCATTCATCTATCCATCCTTACATTCATTCATTGATATTCGTTTAGAGATGACAACATTCTTTCCACATTTTCGCAAAATATTCTTACGATCATCATTGATGTGAGAAATGTGATGAATAGAAAGGAATGTAGAATGTGAAATTATCGGATAAATAATAGTGACATAATTGAATGTGTTGAGTTGTATTCAATTTCAATATTTGTAGTTAATTGTGGGTTCTTAGAGTAAGTTGTGCACACTCTGATATAATCGTCGTATTCAGTGATGTTGAAGTGTTCTGTTTTGCTTGTAACTTATTATTCCAAATGTTATGCATAATTATCAAAACAATAAACCGACTCACTTTTATAACCTTATAACTGGGCCGGTATGCAGGTTAATCAAGTGTTTCTTGACTCGTAGTTAGTAATAACGATGATGGATTATCTTTCGTTAAAGGGTAATCATTTATATTATCAATTAGATTACAGTAACTATTGGTTAAAGAAGATCATTAATTGCTTAGATTTTTCGTAGGTTAACATGAATGACGTTATTTACTTTTTGAGTACAAAATCACAATCGAAGGTCTCATTTACATTGGGACATAACTCATAGAATTAAATTAATCTGATAAAAGTTTAATAAAAAAAAGCTTTCAAAGCGTCATCACAAAGTCGTATGCTTGATTTGTGAAAGCATTTAATGTCTAGGGACTTAAATTTCCCCAATCTCACTATTCACAAAACTTATTTCTACTCGGCCATGTCTTTTCCGCTGCTTAGTATGATTTCTAACTGGAATGAATGTATCTTAATACATAGAAAATTAGTAATAGCTTATATCAATCAATACACTTGTTATTTTTCAGGGTACAAATGTTGGAAACAATATCCCTTGTCAATGAAAACCTAAACATAATCCTCCTGTTTGCCTCAAAATCTTCTCTTGAACCCATCAATGAAAATAAGAGGTGAGAAGCATTGAAGTTCCTTTTCATCTAAGGCTAATTGATACATATGAAAGAAAGGCATTTACGACATTTTATGTGACTTTATGATTCTATAATTTTCTGGAAAACATGCTTAAATTTTTTATCAGAATTATCAATCCATATACGATATTTTAAAAACTATGATCAGTCGAATTATTTTCACTAATTTCCTTGTTTTCTAAACGCATTTTCAATGAATGCACACCAATTTAAAGGCATGTTGAGGTTGTTGTAAAGACCAGGGATGGGGGTCGATACATCATTTATAAAAAAAATCTGTACTGGCTGACTTAGAGACCTTATTGTTACGTCTCGTACTTGATGCTTGACTAATCGCGGACTACCTTAGCACCCCGAACGCTTGAACCCTCCTGGTCGCAAATCAGAAGACAGAAGACGGGTAGACAAGAACTTTATTCCAGTGAGATGGAGAGTAAGTTAGGTACAAAATATTCGTATATTTATAGTTTTCTGAACAACAAAATTCAGTGTTATAATCCATCCAATCCGAATTAAGAAGCCTCAACAGTTACCCAATCAGAACGTGCCACGTCGATATTCTGGAATGTTCTATCGATCAGTGATTGAATGGAATGTCTTTGGCTCCTTCAAGGGATCTGGAGGCTTCGGTGAGTTTTCTGGGAGCCATCGCAGCACTTATATTTTGTAAAAGTTTATCAGTCTAATGTATGTAGTAAGTATTTGTATTAATACGTTACTAATATACACTGTACTAACATTGTTTAAATGTATCATTATCATAATTGTACTCTACATACACTTCGATCTTGGCGCCTGGTACTTTCTGCTGTCCGAGTTGCAAATACACTATGGCAGCAAGATTCTTTGTTTTGAATTGAGTTTTATTCACTGACTGCTTGGATTTATAATTGATCTTCTTTACAGCATCGAAACTAGACACTTAACTGTCGCTGCCGCTTCTCGCCGCTGAACTGACTGGAACAAAGCTACACTGGATGCTCGGGTTTATATATACGTGTGGTGGTTATTTGGAGAACCCATTAATTGCCTCAAACATTGCAGTTGATCCAAGTAAACTAATTCTGATAGAAATTGGACTTAATACATGTACTTACATTAACTGTTAATATAGTATTTATTCGCATTTAATTATTTGTAAGGCTTATTGACTCGCTAGTGTTCTGCGGCCGCCACAAATCCATTGTTATTTACTACAATTGAGCGTTGCTATAAGTTGAGAATGACAAATATGTTGGGAGACGCATAATTATAGGTGATAACATATTAGTTGCACATTTATTACTATTGGAAATAGTTTTGTTGGTACATAATTTATCCACAGTAATTAGTGTAAGGAAGTTATAGTTCACATAGAGAATAGTACATATACATCATGAGCTTTTCTAAATAGTCGACGTTATGTAGGTTGCAACATATTTCACTTACAAAGGCACAATAATAGCATGTTTCTGAGAAAAAATCTCGATAATATAGCAAAAGAACACTTCACTCATGTTTTACAAATAATCATCTACTGGTATAGAAACTAAAACGAAAACAGCGATCACAAAATAGCAACAAAATAAGTCTTGGAAGTGAGCAGAGTTTGAGATGATTCAAACGTTTTTCTAAGAGGATTTTTAATATAAGCTATTAATAAAGTCAGGTTAAAATCTTAGTATGAAACGAAGGTGGATGACTGTATTGTGTGGTAACGATGCTCACGCATTCAGAATCCATATTATTTTACTAGAGGAGTGAGACGTGGTTACTAAAATGAATAACTCCGTGCCGAATCGTGAACGAAGTATCACATACTTTTTGTCCTTACTTGTTACCAAGGTAATTAGTCTATGATGAAACACTCAAAATTACCTTTACTTTGTACATAGATAACCTATTTATTGATTAAACAAGAATGTAGATTTGGAGCCTGCATTGCAGTGATAAAAATATATTGAGCACTCATCTGCTATTTTCAATGCAAATAAAGCTAATCAGAATTTTGTCAAATATATTTAGAGCAGAGTAGTTCCAGTGATTACAAATACGTTCAGATACAACAGTATGGTTCTATGAAATAAGCACAATTAAGGAGCCAGTACCATTAAGTATGGCGGTTCCAGTTAAAGGTAATTGGCTTGAAACAAATGACCAAAATGATTCGAATGTTACAACGATGGGTGGTAAACAACCAAAATGTACAACCACAACAAAGTACGTAATTTGCCTCGTTCAGAGAGAATATAAAGACAATATATCTCTAATTAAGTCACACTAAGAGTAGTTTACTTGTTCGTAGTAGAGAGGTATCATCATAATATGAAATATTTGGTTATAAAAATGTCAGCGGAAAATGGTAAACACATGTGAACAAACTATGAATGGGGATCAATATAATAGAACTCGTGAATACAAACAAATCACACAAAATAAGAAAAAGGACAGGAACGCACAGTACATTTAACAACAAAATCATATTGGCCAATTACCGAATAAAAATGTTATAAATTTCCATCACTCAGTTACTTTGCATCACTTTCTACACAATAGGGTTCAGAAGATATTCACAATCTTTAATTTCCAGTAATCCCTCCACCCCCACCTTTACTCAGTCTAATCTTAGTCTACGACGAATATCATCTACAAATGAATTTAATCTTCACAACACTTCATCAATGCAAATATGTTCATGTGTTTACCAGTGAGATATTTCGGAAGAAAATAAAACGATTTGATAGAATGTTGAACAGTGATTACCTACAACGTTAACTAAATTCAATAAGTCCACTTCAACTAGTAAGTTTGATCACATTTGCTTATTTAGTTAATAAATACTGCATATTAAAGTGTAATTTACATATGTAGTTAGGAGCTTTTCGTAACTGTTATCAACGTTCCAAAGGGGGGTAGCTGTAAATGAAAAACAAAAAAAGGGCTCAAAATATTTATTAAATACCACACAAAAATGCTAAACATTCAGTAGGTGATGCTCAGTGAAGCAAATGAAGTCTGCAGCAAATTACAAAATGTCAAACAACCTGTGTCTGAAGGCATAACTGGTTACATTGATTCGTTTCTTTGAGCTCTTATCGAATAACCATTAACTTATGCATCCAAATTAATTAACCTTGAATGACTATCACCCCAATTCACACAGTCATTCAACTCTGAAATATGGACTGTTGAAATAAAATTTCAGTTGCTTAGTCGTCGTTTGTTTCAATGAAATTAACATGTTGTTATTGCATCTAATATGAAGTCATCCATCCACTCTGTTAATAGATTCTCATATTACTTGACTTAAATACGACTTTATCACCATCTACTTTCCAACGATACTCTACGTATTATCATATTGTTAGAAAAATACATAGTAAAGTAAGTCACATTTAGTTTATGTGATAATTTGTTATAAAAGTATTGATCTTGAATTGACTGTTATGTTGGACGATTCAAGATGAATAACTAACTCTCAGAATTATGTCGTAGAAGACTATTTCAATTAGTTGACTTGTGTGTACAGTAGACGTTTCAATTGCTATCATTAGTATTACCCTCAGACCTATCCTCCCGTTTAACCTATTTACTGTTAGTAAATCATCTCTTATTTATGAATTACAGTTAATTGTTTGTGTACACATTACACCTCATTACACGACCACTGTCTTCCATGTTTTGTATGGATGTTCATTTTCTAATTCAATGACTGTGTGATCTGGTTTTCTGCATATATATATATATATATATATATATATATATATATAATGAAATGCTTGAAATATAATATGATTTATCTGGTTGATTAAACGGTCAGTGACTTTTCAGTTACCTGTGTGGGATTGTGTGGTCATTGTGTAGACATACAAAAACCGACTTGGCGATCATTTGTAATTGTAACATCATGCTCACAAGATCATATTGAATAATTGATTGTATCATTCTAGTCAAAGAAGATTTCTGATGCTTTAACATATTTACACCCACATATTTTCTTACCCACAATTAGGGTTAGAAAAGTTTTTTTTTTTTAAATCGAAGAAAAATTTCTACACTGAGAAATTTTCTTAATAGTCCAGGTAAGTTCACTCTTGAATGCTCTTCGAATAAAATATCCTGACAATACCTCATACTTTGTGAACATGAAAAGAATTTCGGAAGTGATAGACGATATAATTCAAAATATGTTTTTATTTTCTTAATTCTTCATTCTAGTTAGCTTACTCTATTTGTAACAAAGATATGACAAATTATACTTTGCATAACTAATCAAATCTAATATTTCTAGTCAATCCTATTTTAAACAGGAATGTATAGCAATTTAGTCGATTTTGACAGCTGACATAAGTCTATACGAATATACTAACTAGGGTTATATAGTATATTGTTAAGCTATTCAAATCTAATGAGTAGATTGTGTCTAGATTCTAGTTCAAGTGAATTCACATTGTTTTAATGACTTGCCAATATACCACATAACCAAAGCCTATGCATATATATATATATATATATATATATATATATATATATATATATATATCAGCATTTGTATTAAAAAGCGCCAACTACTTTTTTCATCAATGGGACACTTTGTTCTCATGTGTTATTTTCTTTTTTTCAACATAAAAATATATTGTCTAGACATGATGTCTTAAATCAAGGTCAATGAGGGAGATTAGAAAAAAAATGATAGAAATTTGCGTACATTTAAATAAATTCACTTTAAACACTCACTCAGATCATACACAATCGCAATAATTTTTGATCTTTGAACAATATGATCAAAGTTTATGAAAATTGCATTGTTTGTTTTTTTTTGTCATAAGCATGTACGATGTATAATCGCTGATAGTGACAATGAAAATTTGGACATTTGCTGATGAATAGAATCAATTTCTTTCAATGTTTCTTGGATAAAATAGGTTGACACTGGATGATAGTTATTTGCATTATGCAAGATCAGATCAGATCAGATCAGAACGCCTGTTACCCCTCTCGGAGGAGCATAGGCCGCTCACCAGTATTCTCCATTCAACTCTGTCCTGAGCAATTCTTTCCAGCTGTCTCCAGTTACTGTTCATTCTTTTTATGTCTGCTTCCAGTTCTCGACGCAGGGTGTTCTTTGGCCTTCCTCTTTTCCGTTTTCCAACAGGATTCCAAGTTAGTACTTGTCTTGTGATGCTGTCTGATGATTTGCGCAATGTATGTCCTATCCAATTCCAACGTCGTTTTCTGATTTCCTCTTCAACTGGAAGTTGGTTTGTTCTCTTCCAAAGTAGGCTGTTGCTGGTGGTTTCCGGCCAACAGACATTCAATATTCTACGTAGACAGTTGTTGATAAATACCTGTACTCTCCTGAGGATGTTTGAAGTAGTTCTCCATGTTTCAGCTCCATACAGAAGAACTGACTTGACGTTCGAGTTGAAGAGTCTAACTTTGAGGTTGGTAGACAGTTGTTTGGAGTCCCTTATGTTCTTCAACTGTAGGAATACTGCCCTTGCTTTGCCGATCCTTGCCCTTACATCTGCATTGGATCCTCCTTGTTCATCGATGATGCTCCCCAGGTATGTAAAGGTATCGACTTCTTCCAGATTTTCACCATCATGTTCAATTAGGTCGGTGCTCTCTGTGTTGAATTTGAGGATCTTGCTCTTTTCCTTATGTATGTTCAGGCCTATTGATGCTGAGGTTGCTGCTACTTTGGTTGTCTCCACTTGCATTTGCTGTTGTGTATGGAATAGAAGTGCTAGATCATCCGCGAAGTCCAGATCATCGAGTTGCATCCTACTTGTCCATTGAATCCCGTGCTTCTCCCCAGATGTAAAGGCTTTCATGATCCAATCGATTACTAGGAGGAAGAGGAAGGGCGAGAGCAGACAGCCTTGTCTGACACCGGTTCTTACTGAGAATGCATTTGTCAGCTGTCCTCCATGCACAATTTTGCACTGTAGTCCGTCGTAAGAATTCTGGATGATGTTGACGAGTTTCTCTGGTATACCGTAGTGTCGAAGAAGTTTCCATAGTGATCTCCTGTCTACGCTGTCAAACGCCTTCTCATAGTCGGATGAAGTTGATGTACAGTTATGAGTTTCCATTTAACTGATTGTTCAACGATGATGCGTAGTGTTGCGATTTGGTCTGTGCATGACCGATCCTTACGGAGACCAGTTTGCTAAAAAAAACGCTAACCAGAACTATGCAAGAGTAGCAGTTATTTGAATAACATTTCTATCTTACTGAAAAGTGTTTTATTGCTTCAAATCTAGATCTAGAACAATTTTGATTAACTGTAATCACTTAAATTGTTATCTATTTAAGTCACTTATCATTGTAATCACGATACAAAAACTGATATTATAATTCCATCAATAGTCCGTAGACAAGACAATTACATTCGTTAATATTCAACAGAATGTAAAATTTAGATGTAATATAAATTCATAAATTCATTTGTTTAAACCATATTATAAGTGAGATGTTGAGTAGCATGGCCTATAGTAAATGACTGTGATGAAGATACATTAATACTTTATTTAATTTGGATTGTGACTGGCAAGTGGAATCCAGGACGCACGTTTCGTTCTATTTGGGACTCATCGGCTGAATGTACCTGCATCCCAATGTTGGTGTTCACAGTAGGATTCGAACTCAGTCCGTTTCGTGTCTAACATCACCGCGTACGCCACTAGACTATTGAGTCCCGACAGTCCTGAATTCCACTTACCAGTCACAATCCAAATTAAATGATACTTGTGAATATTCGCTATATCGAGGCAATCCGCTCAAGATGCACATATAGCAACAGTGACTGACCAGCTTTAGTGTATAACAAATCAATGGGAATATACAAATTCATCCTATTAATACATTATCTTTCTATAAATTTTAAATGCCGATTCTCCTTCATATATACCTTTCCATTGTTATCTTAAACTACTTTCTCAATGTTCAATCTTTCTCACTATCACTGTTACCGCAAGTATTGCGAACTGTTCGATATTCATCTTATTAATTTTATCTTATTATATTTCAATGATTAGTTTTATTAAGATAATATTTATCTTTTTTCGACTCTGTACAATGACTACAACCGACTGATTAACTTTTCCGATACAGGAAACTAATTCTATTTTAATTTGTATCAAAATATGCAAATTTATAACCTGAAAAAATACATTCGCTTATTTTCTATAATGACCCCCCTATGCCCCCTCCTTTTCTCCTTACTGATAATTATCAGTCATAGCATAAATGCCCACTACTTAAATAAAAACCCTTTCACAAAAAACTCCGTTTTTTTTCGATTTATTTCTCCAATCTCCCCCCCCCTCCCCACCACCCTCCTTCATCTCCTGTATGCACATAACTAACAATCAACAAGTTAATCAATTTCATTTTATCTAAAAATCAAAAAAAAAACTAATTTGGACATTTATTTGCCTATTATATACTTATAGTCTGTTGTTATTTTGCCTTAAACAAAATGTGATTTGTAGATAGTTAGTTGTTGTCAAACCGTTTTAAATGTCTGTTATCTGGGATAACATGGAGATAAATGAAAACATTGAGTGAAGGTGGGGGGTGGGAAGGGGAAGCAAAGTAGAACTGAAAAAAAAAACATTAAAAGGAATAAATGAAAATAATAAAAGTTTAACAAGAAGATGAATCTGATCCATGTGACAATAGTCATATATATGCCCAACGTTTTTCGAAGCAATCTGATTACACATTTACTTATCAAGTTGCTTAGTGAATAGAACAAATAATAACTCTGAATTCAATAAGAACTGATGATTGAAAGCATAAGAGTGAGACAGAATGTGGTGGTAAAACATGCAAAGAATGGCAGATTTTCACACGATCCTAATAGCAGTAGAAATTTTCTTTCAAATAACGAGAAAAAGTTAACATTAAAAATAAATTTTCTGACGTCAAACGTCTTTAAGTAGTGTCAAAGAGAAATGTAAACTTTGTTGAATTTCATAGTTAAGCATCATGAACTGACTTTAGTTAAACAACGGTTGGAAACTAAGAAGCACTGAATGGTTGTCTCATTTTAATATGATACTTCTCGGCAGTACTCATCTATGATAACGACTGTGACAGAATCAATGATTTTCAAGGCCCCTTGAAGTGACGGACTATAATTTATTTCGTGATATTATGCTACACTCACCTATTACGACTGGTGATACTTGTCTCACAGTTTACACAATCAAACATTACTAGATATAGCTTCTCACTAAAAAAATCATACCACAGGTTTTATACAAAAAATGATAGCTATTCAGTTTCTCTCTGGTTACACTAACTGTCAAGATCAGTCCATGGAACATAACTAATAAGTAGACTATGATGGTAGTCAATTAAAGATTGAATTAATGTTAATTTTATAACCTGCTTAAACTTAATGATTTACCGTAGTGTAACATTATTAATTAGATTATTCATTCATGCTTATAATGATAAATAAATTTGGATTAATCTAGGCACATTTATTTGTATAACCATAAACTCTACTGAGTTAATTAGCCCTATCTACATATGTTTCATCATATAATACTTTCCTCATTTATGTCAATTTTACCCTTTTCATTTGTTGGTTTATTAACTATTGTAATACAGTAATGTAGTAATAATACTTGATACCAAAGTGAAAAACCTTTCTGGTACAAACAGAAGTAAAATTTAGTAGCTGAATACCTACAAAAAATGGAGATGAACAGTTATGTTGTACATAATATAGGAGTTGATCATATAACACAAGCTTCGTGATTCAGCCATACAGATCTGAGGGTGTAACATTGTTAGAAAAAAGAACATTGCCATATATTACCCAAAAGTAGTAGCAGTACGGTTTTTCAAAATGTACATAACATGATGTCAGGCACTTTTTAATAATTGTGTTTATATAATTTTAAAAGACTTAGAGACAGTTTGCAGTTAGTGTTAACCGAATTAATGCTTATCCAATACACAGTACTGGTTATAACCTATCTACCAAGTTTCGATATAGTCACTGGCTTAAATTATTATGTTTTGCGCTTTGATGTTAGGTGACTAGAAGTAGCTGTCAGAAAGTACAATACTTTGATTTTGTTTTAGTTAGCGCCTATTAGTAAGATATTTCTACAATTTCGAGAGAATTGATACTACCTATAGGATTCTACCAAAGACATCTAGTCCAGTAATCAACAGAAGTAAATATCTTTTCACAGTGAGGAGCGTAAGTTACTCCACAAATATCTCTCTGGTAACAACTGTATATTAGAAAACAGTTGTCTGAATTCCACAAGGAGTAACAGTTTCTATATGACATTTAGTACACCTCCCTGATGAGTAGGAAATAGAACGAAATATGGTTTTCTTGCACCTGCCACCATTCATTTAACATATGTTTTGATAATTTTAACTAATGAGTAACCTGATAACAAAGTGAGAATGATATTATTAATTATAATATTCAATTAGATTAATTCATAACCTTAAATAACAACAAAATTTTAGTTGATGGTTCAGTTATAATTGTTAAAGTATTCGCATACAACACTTTTTAAGTAGATAGTAAAACAAGTCTGTGCTTGTATTTATCCGAAAGAGATAAAGCCCATAAAGGCCTTGATTATTCCTCTTTTTCCCCCTCCTAGTGAGTTTAGCAACTTCCACATTGTCGTCTCTCTGTAGTATTCTTAATCAAGGTGTGATTGAACTACTGTATTACTTCCTTATGAACTGCTTAGACTTTGGTCACTTGATGAATTCAATCACTTCTAAAGTACAAGCCTATTTAATCCGTCTGATCGACTTCTTCTTTCACACGCATTCCATCAATTGTATATGTACGATGATATACATGACGTACGAGGATTATGTACACTAAGGAAGTATGTTTAATTGAACGTATCACAATTACGTTCCAGCATTTACAGTTTTTGTGTCTAAAATTTATATATGGACTTAGTTAGGTTCCATGCAAATGTCCTGCCAAAATAATTCTCTGAAACAGGAATTCATGCACCACAATGTACACATATAAACATTAATGATTTTTAAAAAAGTAATAAAATCCAATGAAGCAGTTATTAGTTTATTCACAAGGAACAGTAGATTGCAAGCGAAAACAGAATACTTCAACATCACTGAATACGACGATTATATCAGAGTGTACACAACTTACTCTAAGAACCCACAATTAACTACAAATATTGAAATTGAATAGAACTCATCACATTCAATTGTCGCTATTATTTATCCCATTATTTCACACCATATATTCCTTTCTATTCATCACATTTCCCACATCAATGATGATCGTAAGAATATTTTGCGAAAATGTGGAAAGAATATTGTCATCTCTAAACGAATATCAATGAATGAATGAATGTAAGGATGGATAGATGAATGCATGGATAGATGTATAGGATGGATTGGTGAATGACTGGTCGTGTAATGTTGAAAATGTTGATTGTGAAAGAAGTGAACATATCACCTTATCGTCACATGATTAAATGTCCAGACAGAAAATTCATTTCATCATGACAATCTATTTGTATATTGGCATTTGTGTGTGTATGTGTGCACACCATAACAACAATAACTACTAATACTACCACTACTACTACTCCTATTAGTGACGTATACATTGCATGAATTGTGATGTGTGATAATGGAAATGAATCTCATATGATAAGATTAGTATAGAGATGGTAATTAATTGAAGATTAGGAGATATTGATCATACATTCTGAGGCATATTCCATTTGGTGAATCAATGTTGTCATTGCTGCTGCCGCTTCCTGTTGTTATTATATGGAATATATATTTGTATTATAGATGGAAGAGATGGAAATAGATGGTGAATGAGTGAGTGAATGTATGATTTAGTAGTGTGAACTCAGATTTTGATAGAAAGTTGATTTGTCAGTTGATTGGTGATAGTAAGAATATGATGAGAATCGCATGAGTCTAATAACACCGATTGTAATGTGTTGAGACGATACGAGGAGTGTAGAACGTTGTAATTGAATTGTTAGTGTGATGATGAGTTGTAATGTGTGAATGGGTGATTGTAGTGTTTACCTGTATTGTGAGATTGTATGCTGATATCGTCATTCGAGATATTTGTGTTGATTTGTTACTTATTAAGAATGTTCTTTTGCACATATTGTAAAGTTGCATCTTATAACACATTTTGGTCACATGTTCGTCCGTGAATTAGTAAATTCCTAGCAGTTCACTCATTGCACATAATTATATTTTAGCTTATTCACATCAAATAATATATTGATACGTTGTATTCTCGATTATTTGAAATGTTGCTAATCTATTTGACTTTGCTGATTCGAGAACCTGTAAATCCTTGTTTGTTGAGATTTTTACTAAGTTTAACTTACTTGATGATATGATTAATAACGAATTTCAAAAATAATCCCTTATGTATCATGATAGACTAAGCAGGACATCAGCATTGCATTTTTCATGCATGTTCTAAACTCAGTAGGTATCAATAACGTCATGTTGATGTCACTGATTGATTATGTTTACGTCTTTATTTTATTTTCAGTCATATTTCTTTTACAGTCTTAAAAATTGCTTCAGCATGATTTTGACATTCCGAAACTATGCTAGACATACCCCGCCTACAATGACACAAAAGTACACATGTAGTTATTAATTCATATAATTTATCGTTAATTATTGTGGAAACTTTACATACCAATCATAACACATTTTGAAATGAATTTAAGCCATAAACATTTTAGACGTCAGTTATATCATCAGGTGTCTACGCGATTAAACAATTCTGAGAACAAATGTCTTTTAAACAATTTGCATTGAATATGTTTCATTGAAATCAACTTTGTTGTTCCACATCAGTATGTAGACTAATATTAATCATATTGTAAAAATTCTACCTTTCATTCGATTTCAACAAGTTACAAACAGATATGATACATGCCTGTGTATTAATGAAAGCATTAAAACATCTACAGAAACTTTATCTTGAGTAAACTCATGTGTATAATCTTCAATCAACATCTAGCATAAATAATCCGTCGGGGTCCATGAAAGTAGTTTAAAAATGAATATAATCTAAATGAAACACAAGTATTTTTGTACTTGTTTCATTTCTTTGCTTGTAGATGCTTGTTTAGTGTACATCAAACCATCGTATTGTTTCTATATGAGGACAAGACAAACATTCTTAAGTGACCTGCTTTCTCAAAATGTAATTAACAGTTGATTATCGAAGTTTACATTTCTGATGTATCTATGCATATCAGTCTATCATAGTGATGCTAAAAATATCACATAAGTGAAAAAAAAAACTAACGAATGATGTTTATTAGTATGTCTCTTAAAGTTATCATGTGTGCACTATAAGTTCCGTTCTACTAGTTTGGTCGCTATAGTGACAACAAACACCTAAAAATCTATATGATTGCTTGTTGATGGATTTTATTGACAGACCACCTACTTAAATAGATTCAATGCAGAGTATCGTATTATCACGTTGAGTATATTCATCCTTTTGTAGTCATTTCATCAAACCAAATATCCCACACCTGCCATTCACCCAAAAAATGATCTATAAGTTGATTCTTTCCGAGTATTTATATATATACATATATGTATGTATATGCATATATATATATATATATATATATATATATATATATATATATATATATATATAAAGTTAGGTTAATGCAACAGAACATTCATAAATCACTATGGATCGATGATTGTCTAGCGTCTTTTATCTAGACGAATCACGTGATTATGAGTCAAATCAATAAGTAGAATTGTACATGGAAATAAGTACATTTAATTAGAGTTACTTAAATCATACCAATGTTCTTTATTAAGATTGAAGTTGAACCGAATAGAAATAAACCTACTTTGACGACAATAGGGATTGTACAAACACTGTGAAGTGAAATTTAAAGTAAAATAATAGCAAAGATATAGCTTTTAGCAGTACGAAAATCAGTTGTCAGATTATGCCTTACATATTAGTGAATTAAAATGGTTTTATGGGCAGGATTAAAGAACGGGAACAAATGAGCAATTCTAAAATCCATCTAGAGTAACCTAAACCTAGTTTAGTCAGCTAGGAAAGAGATTACAGAAAACATTGTTTCCTGAGTGTCTACTTGCAGAGGTAGTTTTGCAATATGAACTACATTCCATTGATGTTACTTACATGAATTCCTGGAGTAGGATCAAAAAAGTACCACCTGTGAACGACATGCTGAACGTATTAATTATGGGTGAGTACTTCGGTCTTCATTGTGATTTCTACCGAATTATACTTTTATTAATCAATACAGTTCTACCTACCTATAAGATGAGTACACAACACCAATATAAAACACTATCTCAATTTTGTTTCGGAAAGTGAATTTCTTATTGTTGAAAGTATTAAACTATCCCTTTATCATTTAAAATAATTAGCATACAATATATAGTCGATACATGAAACTACACTATAAGCTGTGAACTTGAAACTACAATTCACTTTCTGAATAAACTGTTTTCGTTACTTAGTCCTACCGTTTTATAGAAATGAAAATTTAATTTACTGTTTGTATTCATCACGGATTGATCTCAGTTGGGTACCAATGAAAACCAGGGAACACTAAATAGCTGTTTTATGCTAGTATAGGACTCTCTAAGATAATTTCAGGATGTTTTGGAAGCTCTAGTGCGAAGTCATGACTGGTCAATTTCAGACATATCAGCCATGGGATTTATTATTATCAATGACGTTGACTAATCATCGTGTTTATATCACGAATTGATTGAATTAGGAATTCCGCAACTATACCCCTTGATGAGGATAGTTGAGGGTTAAGTAATGCAGGCTAAACCTGAAGATTGTGGTTTAGATTAAGAATGGAATCTATGGTGAGTTCTATTGATTAGTCCAATACTATGACGCAGTAGTTGTCCAATGTTACCTGTTTCTCGACTGTACACAACTGAGTTGAATTTCTGACGTTTAACCACTCAAACTGATGATTTTATACAATTTAATTACAGTTACTTAAATGTATATTCGTACTTAAAACATTATATGGTTATTCTTTTTCATTAAAGATTCCGGCTCTTAACTGTTAATATTTCGAACTCAGTCAATGCGGGATATATTGACACAACCTCATTATTTTCCATCGAGGGGTAACTGCTTCACACCCTATATGACTGAACTACACTGTTCGTGTGTTCTCACTAGAACCCGATGAATTATTTCTAAACGTTAGTTACTAGTAAGCTGATATTGACCAAGGGAGTCCAACCATGTAGGGTATCAGGCGGTTACCCACCAACGACAATGGATGAAGTTGCTCCAATTTATCACGAATTGACTGCGTTAGAAATATCAACCGTATGGGCCTAGTATAGTGGTTTAATTGCAAAGAGTTTGCCATAGAGCAGGAAGGTCATTTATGCAATTGTCCAAACTTTACTAATCACGAAAATAATATTTTTTAGGTTTATTTATAGTGCTACAACCGGTTGTGCAAAGAGTTATGTGTCCAGTATAGATCTAATCAATATATTTTCTCACTTTGAAGTATTTTAGGTAGAGAGTGTAATAAAAAAAAACAAGCTCATAAGACTTTCAATGTCAGTGGTAAGATGTAACAGAGATTCAACTTGAAGAGAGGGTTAAGAAGCCCATGGTGTATGGACTTATTATTAGTCTTTATTTAGAACTTCAGAAACCGTACCTTAGCAATAAATCGGTCAGAAATACGAAATGCTATGACAGTTTGTTGGTACTTAAGATTGTGTAATCTGCTTCTAATTGACCAGTAAATAGGTGAGATTCCACAAATCAATTTAGCTCAAGCTTTATTTACACTAAGACCAGTAATTCCACACAAAACTACTGTGACATCTATAGTTAGGCGCCATAGGTAGTCATAAATATGTAAAATTGAAGAACCAAAAACTAAGGCATGACAGTTAAATAATTGTAAATAAGTAACCATTTTCATCAATGTTACGACACAAAGATGTCCACGACTGATGTGTACTACCAATCAATCGATATGATCTTGTGAAAACGAGATTACAATAACGATCAAAAATAAGTGCCTAGTCGGTCTTAGTATGTCTACACAATGACCACACAATCCCACACAGGTAACCGAAAAGTCACTAACCGTTTAATCAACCAAATAAATCATATTATATTTCAAGCATTTCATTATATATATACAGAAAACCAGACCACACAGTCATTGAATTAGAGGTATTGTCAGGATATTTTATTCGAAAGCATTCAAGAGTGAACTTACCTGGACTACTACGAAAATTTCTCAGTGTAGAAATTTTTCTTCGATTTAAAAAAAAAAAACTTTTCTAACCCTAATTGTGGGTAAGAAAATATGTGGGTGTAAATATGTTAAAGCATCAGAAATCTTCTTTGACTAGAATAATACAATCAATTATTCAATATGATCTTGTGAGCATGATGTTACAATTACAAATGATCGCCAAGTCGGTTTTTGTATGTCTACACAATGACCACACAATCCCACACAGGTAACTGAAAAGTCACTGACCGTTTAATCAACCAAATAAATCATATTATATTTCAAGCATTTCATTATATATATATATATATATATATATATATATATATATATATATATATATATATATATATATATATATATGCAGAAAACCAGATCACTCAGTCATTGAATTAGAAAATGAACATCCATACAAAACATGGAAGACAGTGGTCGTGTAATGAGGTGTAATGTGTACACAAACAATTAACTGTAATTCATAAATAAGAGATGATTTACTAACAGTAAATAGGTTAAACGGGAGGATAGGTCTGAGGGTAATACTAATGATAGCAATTGAAACGTCTACTTTACACACAATTCAACTGATTGATATAGTCTTCTACGACATAATTCTGAGAGTTAGTTATTCATCTTGAATCGTCCAACATAACAGTCAATTCAAGATCAATACTTTTATAACAAGTTATCATATAAACTAAATGTGACTTACTTTACTATGTATTTTTCTAACAATATGATAATACGTAGAGTATCGTTGAAATGTAGATGGTGATAAAGTGGTATTTAAGTCAAGTAATATGAGAATCTATTAACAGAGTGGATGGATGACTTCATATTAGATGCAATAACAACATGTTAATTTCATCGAAACAAACTAGGACTAAGCAACTGAAATGTTATTTCAATAGTGTGTATTTCATAGTTGAATGACTGTGTGAATCGGGGTGATAGTCATTCAAGGTTAATTAATTTGGATGCATAAGTTAATGGTTATTCGATAGGAGCTCAAACAAACCAATGAATGGATCTAGTTATGCTTTCAGAAACTGGTTGTTTGACATTTTGTAATTTGCTGCAGACTTCAGTTGCATTCACCGAGGATCACCTACTGAATGTTTAGCATTTTTGTATGGTATTTATTAAATTTTTTTTATTTTTAGCTGTAACTTTAATCACTGTGTGAGTTGGGGTGATACTTATTCAACGTTAATTTATTTGAATCCAAGAAGTTAAGGCTTTTTACAAGGAGCTCAAGGGAGCAATTAATCAGTCAATCAAATTTATCCTTGAAATTAACTTGAATCACGTGAAATCAATCATATTTATTGTATAACATACAAGTTTTTCAATTGTAGTAATTTTCTTCAGTCAAGTTAAGTTTTATCTTTTTTTTTTTAATATTAAGTATGTCCTATTGATACTTCATACTTGATTAGTTTGATAAAACAAAAATCTCATTTCATATCTTTTTACCTGTCAACAAAAATTCTTTTATTCACAACCTCCTATTTATTCGTTTACGTAATCTTTACACTGCTATCTCGTTTCTTCTACAGATTTTTGTCTAAAACAAAAGTAAACTATTTGGTCATTTTTAATTGATTTTCCTTTATTGTATTTTTTTTATTTGACATTGATGACGCAATTAAACAACTTTAAATGTGACTAATGACATCATCTTACAAATTGTATTACTTCATCATTAAATAAAAATAAACTCAATTTACGATAAGTAAAACTATGACAATAATGGTGGAAAAAATATGAAAGATTGATTATTATATTCGAGACTTATCTAGAATACCAATGACGTCATTAATATTAAATATCTATGAACAAAGATTTCGGTTAATTGAATTTTTATCTCAGATTGATGTTGGTGGGGTACCATTGAAAATCAATAAGCACTGGATAGCTGCTTCATTCTAATGAGGAAATTCCTTAGTGGTTCACACCTAAGACCTCAGTCAATCTAAGAGGTTTTAAGGTGTCAAACGCCTAAGCCTCTTCAACGCTGGGCCGAAATCCAATAGTGGAATTCTTACTTCTTTCAGTTAGTGAATAAAATAAAAATTATACTGAATTTTTCAAAATCAATTGATTGCCTATTTAATGAAACATGAATCATGAGTGTAATGAAAATTCGTCTCTATTAATTCTTCAGCATTAATACTATGCTGTACTTCTAATTCTTCTAGTTCATTCCACCTCTTGAAACAGTATTCTTCAGTTTTTAATCTTTCTCATTATTAGTGGTATTGTTATATGAGATTTTCTGCTAATATCTATTATATGGGGAGACTATAGAAGAGTAACAAACTTTCAGAAATGTATTTTAGAATTTTATTCTAATTATTTTAAATGTAAGTAGTGTAAACATTTCATCTCCATCATTATTACGTTCTTCTTACCCTATGCTTCAGGTTTAGTATATTGTCCCTTATTATGAACTGCAGTTAATTAGTTGGATACGTGTTATACTACCACACAAACCTTTTTGTTTGGTATTGATGTTATATTCCTAATTGGTACACTGTGTGGTCTGATTTTATGAATATATAAAGGAATGTCTGAAATATAATATGATTCTGATTCTGTCTGGTTGGTACATTAGTCTTATGTTCTTCATTTCCAGCTTTGAGACTGGTATTCTCCAGGACAGACGCATAAGGACACTGATCGAGGTCACACTATATTTGCCATACGATTGTAATTGGGCCAACTATACTGAGATATAGCGATTTGGCAACGGGGTCCCGATTCGGCTTCAAATATAACAATATCTAGCTAATTTAACTGTTGTGATGATATGGAATGACAACTTGGAATTAATACCGTTTAATATTAATCGCAGTGAAGTCATCATATTAAATTTCTACTTAATAGTAACATATATATTAAAATAATTGATGCCGTATTCTTCATACAGTATAATATGCCAATGCTTACGAATATTTGATACAGAAGATTAGCAAATGGTGAAGGGGATTTTAGATAGGTGTATGTTTACGGAGCCTAGAGTTTTTACTGCATATTTTTCATTCTCCTTTCAAAACAACATCATTCCAGTATATCACAAATCTTTAGACAACAGAGTAAGAAGTTAGTCATTTGTAGAAATATTTTAAAGTATAAGTTCATTTTGATGTAATTTAGATATTATCTATAAAACAGTAGATGCTTCAGTAATAAACCATTCATCTCACCAACAAATCCGAATATCATGAAACATGTTACCAAAGCTATTACTAGTTTATAATGGAATATGTCTCATTAAAACATTGTTGAATTGAATATAACTTGTGAATATGATACCTGTTAAAGAGAATAAATGTAATGACATGAAAACTAAATGAGGATTAGTATTTATACATATGAAATTGTTATGCCGGACCACAAAGAAGTTTAACAAACTTTCAGAACTGTGTTTTAAGAACACTATTTCAATTATTCTAACTCTGTGTAATGTAAACATTTTGTTTCTATTATTGTTACGTTCCACTTACCCTATCCTTGCGTTTAGCATAATTACTGTTATTACATTGTCTCTTATTATGGACTATAGTTAATTAGTTGTGTACAAGTTGTTCCTATTCACTACCACTATTTCCTTTGTTCTGTATTCATGTTAATTTCCTAATTGGTTTTCTGTGCGGTCTGATTTTATGTATATGTAAAGGCATGCTTGAAATATAAAAGGATTCTGTCTGGTTGATCTATTGGGTCGTATTCTTCTCATTTTGGCTTGGGACTGAGTGGGCACAGGGTAGGCGCACAATTGCCAACTAGGCACTAGTGATTGACACTCGGCCAACTAACACAGCTGATTTTCTCGCACCATAACAGAAATAATATAACATTACTATGAATGATCTATTCTTTTGTTTCATCTATCAAGATACTTCTATACAAACAAATGAAATAAATCAAATGGGTTGCATACAAATGAAGGAAGTGAACTTAAACAAAAATAAAAGTGTCTGTTTAATGTGTATTCATTGTATTTTAGCATTTTCAGTAAAGAATTTTCATAAATATTTTGATCCATATTTGTAAGATCAATCATGTGACCAAGTTGTTTAGTGTTTTTAACTGTCTTTTCATAAGTTTTTCATATCTGGTATCTTTAAGTACATTAAATTGCTTTATAATTGATCACTCTAATTGATTGTGTAATAGGAACTAACGGTGTATTATCTACATTATTGAGCTAACTAAATTCTGTTGATCAGTTTTGTAATGTGGCTGTTCTAGTGAAAACCATGTAACATTGTGGTATTTAACGTTTGGTGTTAGAAAAGAAGGAATAGAAAACTCACAAAATTCATGAATTTCTGTCTACTATGCCTAACTTCACTGATCAGTTATCAGTTATATGATCATTTACCAGCTCATATATAATTGACATAATCCTCATTGAATAAGTTAATGGATGCCACAGACTCAGTAGTTAAGTGAGTAAGGCGTTGTTGTTTGTGACATTGACTGTAGAATACAGGTTAATCCTGTCGATGAAGCATGAGTCCACGATTCTGCTATTAGCCACAGTTAATATATCCTAATGTATGGTTTGTTAAATATAATTTATAGTAAAATACATGACATGCGTTCCACGATAGTGACTCATTATGTCATAAAGCTATTTTAATGAAGTATGTGGTCGTTGATTCACATTACTGATAAACCTCAAAGTAGCTCTTGAAAAAGTGATATTCTGTAGTTAGTATAACGGAGTTGTGAAGATGGTTACATTTTCTAATAATGCACAATCGATTAACTTTGGTTACGCAACCATCAAAAACCAGAAATCCCTGGACAAAATGACATTTTGGAAGTTAGCAGTGATGATTAACTTTGACAGGTAGTTTTCAGAGTTATGGTAAGAACCATGGGATTGCATTTGTATCAAACGTCAGCAAATATCGTCAGTAGCAGTGTACAACTGTCTCACTGTTTCTCAAGTTAAGTGAAGTTAGAAACGTTTGCAATAGGATGCCAACTCAGGTATCTAAAGCTTAAACTCCTACTCAGCTCAAGGCTCTTTAGTTCAAGCTCTGACTTTAGAGCTTTAGAGTTCTTGGTCTAATTCCTGAAGAGTCCCATGCCAGGATGATATCTGTTCTGTGCTTCCTGATTTTGAATAGTTGCCTAGCATTATTCACCTCATAATGTATACAATAAAAATTGAAATGTAGTATTTATCAGTTTGACTAAATTTCATTCTTACTTTAGGAGGTAATGTTTTTTAACTAATCTGAGAGATAAAGTGAGGAGTTGAATGTCATTTTGGTAATTCTTCTCAAATAACTAGTTTCATTTAATAAATAAACAAATCTGTTAATTCGTTTTAGTGTCATATAATTGCTTCGTATTTACAGTATAGATATACTGCATATAGTAGAAACATTGGAAGAAAAATCTCAAAAACTAAGAACTATTAAGTGGTATGAGGTAGTTGGAATGAAACAGTAGGTTGGCAATAGTCAGTTAGTTGTACCTTCTGTCTTTTGGAAACTAACGCTTACTGTTAGATTAGTGTACAAGTTATCCAGTTTCACAATTCTGAGACATTACCACTGAATTCAAAGTAATTTTTTTATAATATTCTGTCGGTATCGAAGACAATTTCAACGTACAACTGAGTTATACATCGGTACTTATAATTTCAATTAATTACTTATAGTAACTCGTTAATGAAAGGAATTCATTTCATAAATGTACAGATATGTTTATAGCAATAATCAAATGTTAATGATAAGGAGAGACAATCTTTTTTGAAAAAATATGCCTTTATTAAATTGACAATGAAGAATGTTAGAACATGGCAACAAGAAGTTAAGAAAAATAATCGTATAAGTATTGTTATTTGTAGTTTAGAATCTCATAGTGATTAGGTAGAGAAGTTTGAAATTGAATTGTGGAAACAGAAATTTTCATAGTAGATAAAGAGTAATAATTCCAGTGTCAAACTGTTTAATAAGATAAATTCGAAGTAAAATTTATCTTAGAACGTCAATGGAGACGAGTGTGAATCCGATTTTATGATTGAGATTGATAAAGAAAAAAATTCATCGAAAAACAATGAAATCTGCAATAGAATAAAAAAATTCATAAAAAAAATCATAATTTATTTGTAATTTCTATGGTAAGATAAATGGGGTGAATGAGTCTTTTTTGTACTCAATTGTTCTGACTTCTCTGCATGTATGATAAGAAGTACGTTAATTCATAGGAGATGAAAACATCCGGCTTGGAGAAAATTTATTTTAATCATGTAGAGAACTTTGAAAGATGAATCTGTCATAATCAAATAACCAGCGGTAACAAGGCATCAAATAATGGCACTTTTGATGCAATCTATATAGCTATTCTGCAACTAGGCCAGACATTGCCATACATGAACTGTCTTGTACGAATCGTGAGTTGAATAATCAATATATCTTATTCCACGGTTGCTAGTAAAATGATGGTTCTACATCGATGAAATTAATCAAAAAAACAAATTTGTGCCTTGAGTTAAGTAGTAGTAGTCTGTCAATTACTTATTAGAACATTGTTGTTAGTTCAACAATGTAGAAATATGATAGTAAATATCATTCACCGGGATATTCAGCTAGGGGTAAAATTGTATGTATATGTGGAACTAGGCACTGTTCAATTCATTCGGATTATCTAATTTTCATGTTTTCGTACTGTACTAGGATTATCTGCAATGGAGTATTCCGTAAGCATTTTATTTCTTATCCTAGAACACTAGTGATTTTGCTACACTACTTAGTATACGATCCAACAACTTCATGACTTTTTATTCGGGTATTCGTAATTACTATCAGATCAAATGAACTTATTTTTGAACTAGGGTTTAGAAGTGGCCACAACTACAGTTGTCTAGAAAGTATAAAATATTCGAACTGTATTGATCCGAATTACATATTGGGGTTTAAATTCGTGCATCCAACTACCATCGAGTGAATTTTCACTATATTTGGCTTAAGTAGATTATAGAGTCTACTAATTAGTGGAATTTTCAATTATAATAGGTGTTATAGTAAGTCGTTTGTATTTCCATGTTATAAATGTCTTGTTTCAAATGCAAGACTGTCTACATTATCAAAATATGTACCTTGTATATAATGTATTGTGCTACTATTGTTTAGGTGTTTACTGAATACTAATTTAGGTAATTTGTTAGGTGAATCGTTAAACGTTGCCGAGATCTTATAACGAATTATGCCAACTTTAGAAGAATGTTTGATAACCTAACAATATAAATTGTTAGCAAACTGGAATAACTGATTTCAGGCGTCTAGTACAAGCTATACTGTTACTTCAAATGGTTAAAATTACTTTGCTTTATTGATTTGTGATTAATATATCTCATTTTCCTCAGGGTATTGAACCTTATAATAAGGACGAAATGCGCGTCCTGGATTCCACTTGCCAGTCACAATACAAATTAAAGGAAAAAATGCGTTTGCTTTTACAGACTTCACGTTGGATCAGAAGTAAACAAATAAGTTGAGAGTATAACATACTCCAAGTCGATGTGTAATATCTTGTCCCGAGAGTGCACATAACCATTCATTTACTGTCACTTTTATTAGGCCAACTTTCTAAAGACTATAAGCATAACGTCGTTCAATCTTTTATCTACGGTATACATATGGCATGAAATGAATTTGGAAATATCTGATATAACGATACACGAAATTGATGATAAGCAAGCATAAAGTCAATGTGATTAGATGCTTTTTAAATTCTACTGAGTCCTGAAGACTTTAAGGTTTTGTAAAACACAAAAGGTTATTTTGGACTTCAAACGTTGTCTACTTGACAATCTGTATGTTACTACAACTAAAGTAAAATTTGAAGGTTACCATATCTCTTTCACTAGTCGCCATAAAAATACTTCTACATGTTTATTTTGTACATGCAGACTTCTATGCACAGACATCTTCAGAATATTTTCATCTTCACATATACATTATGGTTAATCATTATGCTACTGTTCTAATTTCTACACATCTTGTGCAACAACGAATGCTGAACAAAACGTTATAATATTGTCAACAAATACCTCAAATGCCAGGGGAAAATTCAGATTTTTGTCACAAGTTTGAATGATTCCGTTTGCTCGTTTCGTACATGTACTAAATAAAACAAGCATAACCTGTCTAGGCATTCGATAGTTTGATAAGAACCTTTTGTGAAGCTATAGAAGCTGGTATATAATTAAGATGTACCACAATACAATGCGATTTCAAATAAAACATTTCATTAATTCTGTAAGTGAAAACTATTAACTCTGTTTTCTTGTAGTGTGTAATAGTTTTATTTCTTAAACCTACTTTAATAAACTAATTGATCATATTGTTAGCTTTCAGTTTTTATAATGACGGACTACGTTCTGATAGTATGGTTTAGTAGGTAAACACACTTGTAAAGTCCTAAGAAGTAACTTTTCATTAATGCAAATTACGTTAGATACGGTAGAGTTTGAATACTACTCACAGGAAAAGCGTCGTACGTTTTAATATCAGTGATGTTCCACAGTAATGTCATGAATGTCAGTGTTTAGCATTCTCAGGGTGGCATTTATTCGTTACCAGTAAACCTTCAAAAGAGTAGAAAAAACAAACAAACAACAGTTTCATAATTACTAACCTGTTACTCTGGTAATAAGTTGCGATTATCCGGCTGAAATAAATTGAAAATCGTTCCATTCATTATGCTTCCTCGGATTTTTAACATTTAGATTTAAAGTTCCATTCGAATTTTCAAAGGTACTGTTAAGGCTCAGAGTTAAATGTCTTTTGACCTAGAAGAACTCAATAAAAGATCTATAATGCAAAACGATCGTTTAAAGCGAATTGGCTGAAATGAAATGTGCTGTTTATGCTTGTAAACAATTTTGAGGAAATATGTATTGGTTACCATGTCAATTTTAAAACTGATTACTTCCCTAAGTTACATGGATTTAATTCAACCTAACCAAGCAAACTGTAATCACGTCAGCTTAAATAAAAATCTAATATTTCTAAACAGCTGAAAGGAGTGTATAAAATGATGTTGATACTTAAAGTCTTCTCGTAACGTTTCTGGACTTTCCACTTGCTTTCTTGTCAAGGGTGCAAATACTGTTCTGATTATTACCATTGTTTCTAAATGTAATTTAAAGGATTTTGATATTTGTCTCCATATATTCCAAAATCTTTTTGATAATTCTACCCACTACTTTTGGGAATTAATTCATATTTGCGTGATCATTAGATTCTTTAGGGTAACTTGGTAAACGTATGTTGGGTTGGGGTGAGCTACTGTACACAATATCAATAAATCCTCAAGTGGATACACAGGAGAACATTTTTTCTAACATTAGGATACTTAAAAGAATTAATTACTGGCTACCTGTCTATTGTACAGGAACTAATTATTTTCAATATGAATTGATATACTTATAGTAACTTTTCTGGCATTTTTATCTTCAAAAAAAGCTAAGAGATCTAACATTTCGACAACCTCTTGCGTTTTTCTGCTATCACATTCATCTATCATTGTTTTTGACGTTTTTAATGCTATAAATCTAGGAAAACTTGGAAAGTTCTTGGTATACGCTGAATTTACCCACAGGAAATTGTATGGTATGCAATCATATCCTACGACTGCATTCCATTAATTTCTAATCAATCAAACACCAAATAGCACTGGCATCTGTTTTGTTAAGAATTTCTTCATCTGTTATGACCACTCTTTGGAAACACAATGAATTCAGTTGTAATTTGGAAAATCTAATTCTTGTATACAGCTTAGACAATAAAACAATAAAAAAGTCAAACAAGTCTGAAACATAAAATTGAAGAACAGAGTAATTTTACTTATTTTATATTCGAATCGAGGTGGTTAATGAAAATTAGTATTAAGTTTTAGTCGATTGAATTCATCACAGGATTAGGCTAAAATCCAGGAAGCACTATACAGTCGTTTTGTTCTAGTGTAGGACTCGTCAACAGTGAGCACCCTAGATTCTGCCCCAGGGGCTTCCGGTATACCATTTGTTGAGTAACACAAGCATTTAATAATGCTAATGGTTCGAACTTGAAGTAGACTGATTACTGGTTTGAAACGGATTAATAGTATGGGGTTCAAAAGGATTTTAATGATAAACCCTTGTAATAAAAAATCTAACATTCGTTATTCAGACTTCTAGAAATTTGATTGATTCGCAAGAAAACATTGCAATGGTAGCAAGTCAAGTACTGCAGTCAATTCGGGTAGATTTCTTTTTCTAGTTTCTTGTTTGCACCGCTTACTTCTGATGAATAACTACACTCCATATGACGATGTTGTAAGACGTATCTAATTTTTTCTATTTACATTTAGTGAATTAGATATATTTGTAGCGGTAAATAATTCCTCAAATAAACAGTTGTATAGGCTTACGTCATTGATGCTGAACATGTTTGCTTATGTGGACACGGATAAATGAAGGCGCCCAATCAAGTATCATCACATGATAACGACACAATCCACCGTGGAAAGCAGCTACTTCCCTAATCAGCCAGCATAGACGTTACTATTTCGTTTACTCTATTCTTATGATCATATATATATCTTCCTCTTTTTCCGTCACTGCCTTCTGGTTTCCTCGTATTTGTAAGTGTGTGCTTAATCGTTAAAAGGTACTCCCGTTATATGAGAACCATAACTTGGTCACATACAGAGTATATTTACATCGAAATGAAGACCTCCTAACAAAATGGTAAACAAGAATTCTGAATTCAACTACTTAATCATACCAGGAACATGATCGTTGTTACTCCTAAAATGGTACCTTCTGTCATTCAGCATTCATTCACAAAATGAATAATAAATGATTGAAAACGCTGAAGGGGAGCTGAGTTTTTCGATTTTACAATACTGTTTTTAATATAAATCAGCCAATAATAAAACGCGCTTTAATTCTTAGTTAATAAATTTTCAGTTTTGATCATTAGGTTACTTTATTTTCACGATTGCGTGATTAGATATAATAATTGTCAGCTTGGAATATTAAACTTAAAGGCAATCGTAATGTAATTTAGTTGATGGCTCAACTTTTTCTCGTTTTTCTCTCATTGAGATTTCTTGTGCATACTTCCACGTAGGTCATTACATATATACAGACTAAACATGAACCGACACTAAATTTACATGATATCAGAGGAATTACTTCGATGGACGATTCCAGTTATTTTATGAAGTTTGTACATTAATAGTGAAAGAAATAAATCTACGAAACTGATGGAAGTAAAAGTGAACCACGTGATTTAAAAAAAACTAACCTTTCATTACATGGTAACCTTTTCAAGAGATTACATAATATGCATGTTTCAACAAAAATTGACTTATTTTTAAATTGATAATTCCATATATGTATTTTTTGAAATCACATGGGATTTGTCTATATAATTATAAGAAATTTAAAAGTCATTTAAATGGCTTGGTGTAGGTAGTAAGCTTATCAGAACGGCTTGGTAAAATGTCTAAAACATAAAGTGATAAAACTGTTCAATTGGAATAGATTGAATAATGATTGGAAGTGAAACTTAGGATATGCATTCCAGTCAGTCTGAGCCTCATTAGTTGCATAAACCCACATTTTAATCGTAATAATAACAAAAATTTATTAACACTCCTTATTAATCGCTTCAAACATCAAATCACTACTCTATGAGCTATCAGAGTTACCATTAGCTACACAAAATGAATTATGCGCCCATCCTATAATCCATTATTTACTACTGTCCGAAATCTGATCAACTTGTCAATATTCAGAGGAGTCATTTCAAACGAGGCTTATATGTTTCATTTGAATTGATGAATATCAATAATGGGAAAAGGAAATATATCACACAACCGATGCCTTGAAAACACTTTCCATCAAAACCAGCAATCGTGTATACGTGACAACATACAGTTTGTGTAGTAGTGTGTAGTAGTAATAGTAGTAGTAGTAGTAGTAGTAATAGTAAGTAGTAATAGTAATAGTAGTAGTAGTAGTAGTAGTAGTAGTAGTAGTAGTAGTAGTAGTAGTAGTAGTAGTAGTAGTAGAGATGTCATCCTAAGTTTTGTTGTTTATTTTTTATTTGAGAGACTTATTTTTGATGAATATTTATTTGTGAATATTTTTACTTGTTCACGGCTAACATGAATTCGAATTATTTATTCATATAGACTCATTAATCTACGAAATAATGCTGTGCATTAATAGTTTTGCGCTTTTTTTTCGAGATACAATTTAAAGTTGTTGATTGTAGTGTTCAAGTTTTAGACTTTCTAAGAACTCGTTAGCACACAATCCATGGAATCACGTACATAGTGATTACACGGAATTCCATCATTTTGATGTTGTATACACGAAAATTCGTTCATTCGTAAAAAATCTAACAATATAATATAGAACACTGAAAACAAATATGCTTATAGTTCATATTAGATATCTTCCGTGAAGCCTGAAAATAGTGGATTCAAGCCTTGGAGAATTCATCTAATTGAACTATTGAGGAGTACTATGTTGCGTTGAGATAAATATCCAGTGCCTCTTGGTTGTCTAATTAGTGTCAGTCTGTGATAGCTTTTCTAGGTAAACTTCTAGAGTGCATCATATTTTATACACTAATAATCACATCTTAAACTATATAAAAAATATTTGCACAATCCTATAATCAACTAGTGATTGTATCTTAAGAAATTTATTTGACTGGGTGGTGAGGAGGATTAGTGTTCAGTTCCTGTAAGAAATTTATCAATTATGCCACTTCTTTTAGTCGTGATTATAATTATTCAGATTAATAGAGCCGTAATAGTATGCACAATCTACACAGTTTGCGAAAATAATATGTTAAAGGCCTTGATTATATTTAACAATTTCAACGAAATTGATTTGCATATACAAATTGTCATTTAGTATAACTTCTATAAACTTGTTATGCTGCGATAAATTTGGTAGTGGGTGACCGAATGCCAATTACTAGTGCCTAGTCAGTAATTGTGCGTCTGCCCTGTGCCCACTTAGTCCCAAGCCAAAATGAGAGGAATACAACCCAATAGATCAACCAGACAGAATCCTTTTATATTTCAAGCATGCCTTTACATATACATAAAATCAGACCGCACAGCAAACCAATTAGGAAATTAACATGAATACAGAACAAAGGAAATAGTGGTAGTGAATAGGAACAACTTGTACACAACTAATTAACTATAGTCCATAATAAGAGACAATATAATAACAGTAATTATGCTAAACGGGACGATAGGGTAAGTGGAATGTAACAATCGTAGAAACAAAATGTTTACACTACACAGAGTTAGAATAACTGAAATAGTGTTTTAAAACACAGTTCTGAAAGTTTGTTAAACTTCTTTGTGGTCCGGCATAACAAAACTTGATCTAATTGTCAACAAATTATTAACAGAATATGCCTTTATTGATAATAATTACTAAAAGGTAGCGTTAAAGTAGTGGAGTCATTGTATTTTTAAGTGATGAAATATGTGATGCCTCGTGTTGCACCAGGTTGATTCATGGGAAGTGATAAAGAGTATTTATGAGGATATACAATACTTCATATATATAGTTACGAAATTTCGATAGAAAAACTAGTGAATGATTTCAAGGTACTTTATATAAATTGTATTTGTTTGTACAAATCTTCCGAACTGTATACAAATGGTCTCAACGTAGTAGTTCAACTTGAGTTACCTTGCAAAAATAGTTATAATAGTTAAAATAATTTTATACTAATCATATGTTCCATAATGTTCAAATGATAAATTTTGAAGGTTTGATTAAACCAATTCTAAATCAAAGCGAACGTATTAACCCAGGTCTCTGTGTTCCTAGAAGACATGTGTGTTGACATTTGTCATATTCATTAGTAGGAACAAAATAGCTGCTCGAAGTTTCTTGGTTAGCGATAGCTGTTTAACACAGTTCAATGCGTGATATGAAAAGTAAGAAAACAATCACAACACTTAATCGCTAAACCATTTTATCCAAATAAATGAATTTGAGACCAGTAAATTGTAAAAGTTCTTGTTTCATACTTGATTTGAGACTGAATGAATTTGTCATATATTATCTCAAACAATTCTTTCTGACTTAAAACTCAGTTCTGTGTAAAATATTTCAGAATTATTTATTTTAAGCATACATGCTTACACTGGAAAAGGTTTAGTATTAGACGATTTTTGATTCGGGTTACTGATGCAATTTGTCACAGTCGTACTCATAACTGATTGCAAAATGAGTAAATGATTTCTATTAAGCTGACAACAGAGGTAAGAAATATTCTCCACCTACTCGTCAATTTAGTTTAATTTGTTATATCCATCGTTTGTTATGAGGTGCTTAATTTTTGGTTTTATATTGTTCATCTTGCCAAAAAACAGTCAGTAGACACTTAATTTTAGGTGACTGCATTCAACACAGATTAATGTTGGTTGGATACCACTGTAATCCAGAATGAGTTGGACAGCCCTCTCGTCATTGTATGGCACTCCTCAATAGTGAGTACTGTAGATTTTAAAAGAGAATCGAATGCAGGGCTTTCAAGTCTCATGTTAAATGATTAACCATCAACACCACAGGGGTCAGCGTCCAATAGTAGAGTTTCCACTTTCATACAGTGCAACGATTTTGGATCGTCATTAGTGATAACTGTTTAACTCTCAATGTGTGCGAACTCCGCCAGTTATGACATTCCAGTAGAACAACAGGAACACCTGAAGTTAGTCACTGGTTAGCTCTTCATTGTAGCTTGAATTACAGCGGTTTTGTGGAGTTATGTATTAAGTTTAGTTGGTGGTATTCTGTTAACGAACTCTACTTTCTACTTAATAGCGTTATCTAAACAGATCTTTCTAACTCACCGTTTCCTGATGGGGAAATATTTATAGTCTTGATTATCAGTATAGTGGGTTTTTTTGATGAAGGAGATTTCTATTGAGATCGCCAATATATTGACATCTAGAGAGACCAGTTGATACTGGAATGTACTGCCATTGGTGGTTTTGGATTTTTTATTCAAAACAATGACTTCCATAAAGTGATTACTAATCTGAACGGCCGTGACAAAACAAGTATTCCATGTTGATTCTTCATCCACTTGGTACCCGTATCCTCATCCAAGGAAACTAATATGTGATTAGGGTTTTCAAAAAGTTACCTATATATCAGCATTAAAATGAACTAATCATTTACCAGAAAGGTTGCAATGAACAAAGATTTGGTCATGCTTTCTGAGTAGACCTTGTGGCATTTACATTTTAATAATTCTAAATGAAGTAAATAAATGTGAACAACTTAATTGCTTCATTGGGGATGACCGTGATTTTGATTCTGACGTCTCTGGTTACTTCCCGATTGCGGAAATTTGATATAAAGTTTTTTTTTAATTCGATGAACACAAGACCCATGAACCCTGGAGTGAAAATATTACCTTGCGAATTCTTTCGTTGTTTTCTTAAGTGCATCCAGTAATGGAAATGCATCTAAGAATATAACAGAGAAGAAGTAATAATCTGTGTTTGCTACAATACTTTGCGTTGAAGATAAACGTGTGTTATCGTTGGCATTAGATTCGTCAGTAACATCGCTTAAACTGATAATGCCAATAATGAAATCATCCTATCTTCATTTTATAGTAACATAACTAAGGGTCAAACCAATAATATAACTAACCAGATTATATATCACTGTAGCAAAATGATCTATAGTTAGGGCTAGTAAAACTTCCTATCTCATAAAATTTACACCACAATGCAATTAAGTATATTCCATTTCATCTAATACAAATAATATTTATGTAATCAGTTTCATGAATTTAACGTAGATTGTTTTACACACTCATGTAACGAAGTAAAGCCACTTTACATCAGAAATACAGAAGATGATCTATCAGCTTAATGTCAGGATAATAATAACTAGTAGTCTGAAAGCCTACAAAATCAACCTATTATGACTCATTTTATTAGGTTATTTGGCAGTATCTAAAATTAACATTCTGATAGTTGACGTACGTATGAGGAATTTACTTCAGAGCATTTGGCTGTTCATTTAGGTATCAAAATCAAAATTCAACTTGACAGTTGAAAGTGGTATAACTGGTTTGTGGCTAAATCCTGTCTGAGTGTGTGATACATAATGTAAGTTTCAAGAATATATTTATCCGGGTAGACTGAAATGTGGTATTACAAAAGACGTAAATTATAGTTAAAAAGATCCCAAACTACAACATGTGATTTATTGAGAAACTAAGTCCAGATAGTCACTTAATTGTTCACATTATTCCATGACACATTAAAACTAATACAAATAGCTCCGACCGCTAAACTACAGTGTTATTCTTTATGACAATGGTACTTCTGGTACTTAAAAGTAAAAAATATTTCTAAATGATGCTACCATTCACTTGAAAAGTATTTCAGTGTACTCCATTAGGAAACATTTCACTTCATATCTCGGTTTTATCGACGCGTTTAACACAGAATAATTAGGGTTAGTGATTAGAAACTAATGAATTCGGTAAAATCATTTTTAGTTAACTAGAATTTCACAAATATACATCATATTATAAAGTGTATGTAGTTTTACTGTACTTGTTGTTATGATGTATGCATAAGAAAATAGAACTTAAATTAACTTAAAGTGATTGTATTATCACAGATTTATGTCGACATTAGTTACTACTGAAAACTAGTATACATTAGACTAAATTCAATACCTATAATCACTAAACCACCCCAATTCAATTCGAACTCAAACTAACTTATCTAATCAACGTATTGTATATTTTTCATTGGTTAATTTAAACTATGTATTTATTATTAAATATTAAAACAACCAATCAGATTAATAGACAAATTGAATGAACAAATCAAAAAGCGATATAACCAATTTGTAATCATTGAGAAAAAAAAAAGAAATAAACATTCAAAACTACATCAAGACATGTACTGAAACAAGAATAAATATAAAAGGTAGATAGTTAAGAATTGAAAAAAAAAACTATCCGTCTGGAATTTTTTTTCTGTCGAGTCTAGAAGAAACATAGAAATGAATAAATAGTCGTAAAACAAATAAGTAAAATTATGGCTATCATAGATTCATTATATTCATATTGTACTGAGTGGAAAACACCACCTCGTATATATCAGTGTTGTAGAAATCTTTTACAATATCCTTATCAACAAATTTTTAATTCAAGATATAAAGATATAAATCTAAGTCATTTATTGTCTTCTGTATTTATTAATCAAAGTGATAATAAAGTCATTGATCAGTGTAGGTAATACATTTAATAATACTTATAATAATACTAGTAGTAGTAATTCTAGAAAAACAAAGAAAATGACTTCAAATCATTCAACAAGTCTAATGGATTGTAATCATCATCATCATCATCGTCGTCATCATCATCATCATCTTCATCATCATTATCAACATCATCAATTAGACAGTAATGACTTCACTTGTAATCATACAGACAATATTCAATTTGCATTAATCAAACTTAAACGTACATACAATCTATTAACATTTTTAATAAATGAAAAACAATTATGTACAAAACATATTGAATTAATTAAATTATTTACAAAACAATTACAAACTATTATAAAACAATTAGAAGAAGATAATAATGAACAATTGAAACATTTAATAAAATTTAGTATCAATGTAATCATAAGAGAAATTGTTACTAAGGGAATGAAATGCATAAAAGATATAATCGATTGTATAGAATGTCAAGATGAATCTATTATTGATATATCAATGATAAAACAATATAAACATTGTAATCATTATTATAGTAGAAAAAAATATCAAGGAATCGAATTACAAAATGATAACAAAATTGAAAATACTATTAATCGTATGATAATCAACTTATGGAGTTCGCTTTTATCATATCCTATAGATAAAGAAGAAGAAAAAACATGTTTAAATTCTTCTTTTATAGAGGATTCAACTATTTGTTTACTAGACTCGAAGTCATTATTATCGTCAAATTCATTATCATCACCATTGTTCAATTCATCCTCGTCATTGTTGTCATCATCATCGTCGTCGTCTTTTTCTTCTTCTCCTTCTACATCATTATCACATTTACCTTCTCAATTAACAGAATCAACTTATGCAACAATCTCTAATTTATCATCTCAACTATCAAATGAACAAACTGTAAAAGATTCAAATAATAAATCTACTCAAACTTATCATTGTCAAATATCAAATGATAACAATAACAATAAAAAACTTGATAGTAAACATATACGTGACAAACTATTTGTATATAATCATAGTAATTTCAATGAAGAAGAATATAAAAAACAAAATAGTACACTAAAAGATTATGTAAGTTTTATTATAGTAATATTTGGTTTCATAGGATTTATTGTCATCAAGATTTTATATATAAAGCTAAAACGATAATATTTGTAGTATGCACTATATATTGTTGTATTCTCTTCAGCTAAGTACATCAGGCAATTAGTCGCAATTAGTCTGACATCAATATGAATTTGATGGGCATATACTGTTTATCAATAAACATAGAAGATTAGAATAGAGGGTTATTAACAGACTATTTATAGATGAAGTAAGTGGTAGTTCTAGTGACAATTTGGATTGACGATAAGTTTATGAAACTAAATTAAATTTATCAGTCCTTTTCAATTTTTATCTGTCTAGTTTAACAGACTTTATTTTGTATTGTGTAATCAACCAAGTCCAAATTGTCTATAAGAACTATTTATAAATACTCTGTTGAAAAATCCTTTCTTACTCATCTCTATGCTAATCGTGTATGTTGTTATGTTTTACGACTTATGACTAATGACTGCGTAAGTTGGATTCATTTTAAGTCCCGTCGCTAATTGTTATGTATTGTGAAAATACACAGGATCCTTAATGATTGCTAATCACTGTACGGACACATCGACCCCACGACTACCAGTTCCCCAAGCCAGAACACAGAAAAACAACGATCGATGAGTCAACAGACAGAATCAGGATGGATTTGTATAGATAAACAATGCATATTGATCAAGTTTCCAATGCTATTTACACGTTACACTAATTACGATTAATTACCTGTCTTGTGTAGCTCAAGGAAATGCATTCTGCAAACATTGTCGTTCTAATATTTGGTTTGTTCGTTTTTCTATGAGAACGGTTAATTGTTTATTTAGAATTGTTGATGATTGATGGATCATTTTTTATTGATCAGGTGGATTTGATCCAAAATTTTTGATCATACTTCTATATATCTCTTCTGTCAGTGTTGTATATTTAAGTGTAGTAAGAAACTTCTTTATAATTGTCTTCAGTTATTCGTAACTAACTTCTATGTATATTATGAATGTATTCTAACATTGATAATAAAAGACACGAAGGCAATTAACGTTAGAGTTTGAAATGAAATCCTTAAAGAAGAATACACACAATAGTGCAGTATTTAACTCAGAAATGAATGGAAAGTGATGAAGAAGTTTAGAAAGATTAAACTTAATAATCATTAAGAAAGTTGCAGATAGACTCGGTTATAAATATAAAGATTTAGCCTAGGAGCTAATGAAGTTACACATCAACTACATAGTAGTAATTTTCTAATATCATTTTACTGTAATCATATTTAGTTACCATATGAATAATTGGAAATGAAATTTTAATGAATGTGTTGAGTTAGAAGAATTAATAACGATGATAAAAGTTATGCAATATAATTCATTGATTATTTATACATGACATTGACATAAACAGTGATTACGTAACACAATTACTGATCATTGAGAAACAAGCTACATACTAATCATAATTAGTAATATTATTTACAATGTTTTAAGTATTTGTTAAGTGTATTATATTCAGTATTTTCAGTTAGTTTTACATTCATTTTGTAAGTGGAAGGTAATTTTCATCAAAGATTATAAATTAAAACCTTAACAACATTTAATAGATTAATGTAATTATTTCAGGAATGTTGAGCTATTCTACTTGATTATTGTTGATAAAATACAGCTCCTAGTAGCATCATGAAACCTGAAATAAAATCTGTATTAAAAACATTTACACTCGATTATGAAACATGTACTTATTAAATAAATAAAAAATTTACTCAAAACGTGTTAAATATAGTATATTTTGTTAACAATCCGAACGTTGTGGATAATAGCCTAACCGTTCAGTTATTTTTAGTTGACTGAATAAGTCACAGATTGATGGTGGTAGGGTACAATTAAGACCTAGGAAACATTCGACAGCTGTTTTGTTCTAGTATAGGACTCCACAGTGGTGCACACTCTAGATTCCGCCCCAGCGACTTTGGGTTAGCGAGCACTTCACTCTCTGCATCACTAGGCTGGAATCCAGTGGTAGATTTACCACTTTCATCAATTTGTGATAGAGAGCGTGACTATCATCCATTGTCACTGGTGATAACTTTCTAACTCGCAATCTGTCTAAACTCCTCCAGTTACGACTTCTCACCAGAGCATTAGGAACATCCTGAAGTTAGTCACTAGTATACCCAGTAGTTCAGAGAGTTAGGCGTTCGCCATCCTAAGTCCGCTGAGGCGAAATCTAGAGTCTGCACTACTGTGGAGTCCTACACTAGAATGAAATGGCTGTGCAGTGCTTCCTGGATTTTATTACTACCCTACCAACATCAATCTGTAACATAATCAATCAACTAAAATTACTAATCTCCAAAAACCATCTCAATTCAGTTATTTAATCATTTTACTTTCATGTTATTGAAAAACTTGTTCGGAATACCCTTTTAATATTAGGTAGACTATAAAGAAAATAGGTACCTGTATTGTAAACAATTTATATAAAAACTTAATTCTGTTAAATAATAGATTATTGATTTCCACTGAGTCTGACTGCTTAGTTTAATTACAGAGTTACCATTGATTATTGGCATTACATACTAATAAATACCTTAGATGTTTCATTGATTTTTCTAGATTACTAATTGTTGAATGTGAACTGGCAGTGTTCGGATATTTTTCAGTGGTTCTTCATCTGACATTAGTGTGCAATGAAAACAAATGGTAATTTAGACCATAAGAATTCGCAACAGAATTATTTGATGCATTATAAGTAATAAAATCATATATCGACCTATGACTAGTACAGAGGTAGATTTTATTAAAATCATCATTAAAATCTATAACTGGTAGAATTAACCAAGTCAGGAGGGAGGGAGGACAATAGCAACTCATTAGCATAAATAAATAAATAAAGATAGTGTTATTTTATAAATTGACCAAAACTGATAGACACAAATCATTATATTAATGAGCATATGGAGATTTGATTTGTTCAAGTTTGTACAGGTTTGAAGTTACAGTTGGTTACACGTATAAAACCTTAATCATGTAAGAAATATCTATCTAGTCATTTCGAAACATTCATGGTTTATGAAGATGTTATCACACAATCACTTAAATGTGAAATTTCATGCGTACATAACATATTTGTCATAAATATGTCTGGCTGTATCATAATTCTGTGAATGTTTCATACGTCCTAGCTACAATAAATAACACGTACAGATATTGATAAATTGCATTTTACTGAATGGTTTATTTTCAAAAGATTGTTTTACATCATCTTTCTAGACAATGAATATAATGGATATTTAAGAATACATGGAACATTCTTCACAAGCAGGGATTATGTTAAACGAATAGTTTAGGCTCATCCTATCATACGTTTGCATAGTAGTAATATTAAACGATTATCTTTATTCACTACAGCTATTGTATTAAACTATTCATTAGATATATTTTACCTGTTGTTGATTCAACTGTCCGCAGTTTCATCATGAAGCAGTGTTAACTTGGCTATTTCAGATTCTGAATGTTTGCACTTTCTCTTTCATTTGTTTTTCTTAGTATCCATCGAAATTATGCAAAAACAGATATTTAATGTTTCCTATAAAAATATCAATGTAATGCACCGGGATACATCAGATAATAAACACACAGTGGAAATTAGAACTGTCATAGTAACTAAACTCTAATATGCAGCACTTGTCTATTAAACAAAATGAGAAATGACTGAAAATACTAGGTATAACACACTTTAAGAATATAGAAACACTATGGATAACCTCAACCCTATTTCAATTTGAAAATTAGTATAATAAAACCTTTTATTTATGTTGATCAAAAATTATCTTTAATAATTAAGATCCCGAATTTCCGACATGTTAGCGACTTAATTTCTTTTACGTGTGACGTGATTTCAATTGATTTATACATGAACACGAGTGTCGTTTACTGTTATTCAAAAAGCCAACCATCTATATATATTAACGATATTTTGATTGTAATCTTTTATCTCTAGTTAAGTGGAGATAATTTGACCACTTATATTATAGCAAGCATTTTAAAGTACCCAATAACATAGAATTTGTAGTACTCATTGACTTCTTTTAAATGTATAGGCTTTACTGATACAATACGAAGCCTAAACTTGTCTCAGGATCCGACCAATATCGACAGATTCGAAATCAAACTTACCACATCAAAGAAATTGATATTACAAAATTATATTATAACAAACTGATTTCCCTTTTTTTTTAAATAAAGTAATAACAACAATGTTTATAGAATACGATATTAAGTTAATAATAAAATGTGTAAGAAATGATGCGACCGATTTCATATATCTTAGGATTGCACGAAAAAATAATACTATTCCTCAATGGTGTATATACATCTGAGAGAGACCTCTGGTGGGAAATATTTGCAGTTTCCTTATACAAACTGCAAATACTCATTGATAAAAACGCTCAACTACTGGATTGATACTAAAAGATGATACGATTATCAATACAATTGACTGAGGGCCTAATTCAGCTTTAAAAAATACATTTTGTGATAACAAATTTGTTACACAGAGCACAATAAAATATTCAATAATACAAAAACACAGATAAATACCTGTCACATAACATATCCAACCTCACATTACCAACTTACATATACATGTAAATGTAGGTTCAATTCAAGGATAGATTGGCAGGCATTTATACGTTTTGTACATCACGCTTTTCACGGTGTCATTTTGTGAAAGGCATTACCTTATTTTCCTCTTAGTTTGTGTGTGGAGTCATTAGAGTCTTAAAATAGAAGAACGAATTTTATGATTTCTGGTTATTAATAATTTTCCAGTTAAAA